>JNVV01000001.1:4043285-4076430 GCA_000733355.1 Falciphora oryzae
AAAAAGCATTAGAAGCCAATATCCACACCCACCACGCCCACACAAACACCCACACCACAGCGTCGGGTCCCGAATTACCTCATAGGTCGGTCCAGGCTGGGATTGGTCGGTCGTCCTCAGAGCTAAGAGATCCAGCCAGACTGGGAAAGCACGACCTCGACCCGGGTCAATAATCAACCACCAAAAGCTCCGATTCACCCGCTGCCAGTCGTTGGCCTCCCAGTGCCTCCTCTCTCAGGCCTGGAAGCAAGATTTTGCTAGCTCTTGCAGGCGAGATTTCGATTCTGGTTCCATTATCGACGGGTCACACTGTCTTGCCTCGGCCTCGGCCATCTTTCTTGTCCCGCCTCAAATTCTTGGGCGTAACTGCGGTCCGCCTTTGGCCAAGTATTGCCCAGTCGACTCTAGGGCGTCATCGCCATCTGCAAAACAAACTCGCACAAGAACCAAGCCATCCGCCCCCTAACCCCCTCCTCGTCCAAGAACGCCTCTTTTTTTTTTTTCCCTTGTCGCCCGTCTCTGCTTGTGCAGGGCAGTTACATACCACCTGCCTTGGGTCTGGTTGGCTGAGTGAGAGCGCAAGGGGTACCTGCCTGCCGGGGCACTCGCTGCACGCGGCAGTTCACCTCAACTCTCTTTGTTCCTCATTGCTGCGTGCGTGGTGTGCGACACCAAAAGCAGGCACACACCAACACACGCCCACACGCCTCCTCGTCCCTTCACGTCCAGTCCAGTCCACGCCCGGGACTCAACAGCGAGCAACCTAGCTGCTCCTGCCCGCCGAGTCGACGCTTCGTTTTCACCTCGTCCCTTCTCTGTCCGCCCGGCTCTCCGCCCGGGACCAGCTCGTCCAACGACCGTGTGTGCTGCGCCCGGTAATCATTATGGTGGGTAAGTTGTCAACGTCTCCATGCCTCATCAGCCTTTTTTCTGCGACAGCATTAGCATTTGTCTTTTTGTCCGTAACCCGCAAAGGCCGCGCTGCCGGACTAAGGTTGCGGACGCGGAGAAGGCCAAGCCCATTCGCCGGTCCTCTTATTATCTGCACTTGTCCATCTTCCCTCGACACCGTTTTTTTCAGCTCCACCTCCCATCTATATGCTCCCCCTTTTTTCTACTTCCCCGCGTGTACAGCACGGCTTGCCACAATTGGCTGCCACCCACACTCCAGAATTAGGTCTTCTGCTTTGGCTCTAGCTCCTACCCCAAGACACTTCGATCAGCATCCTGCAGTGCGACAGTGACGCATAGGGAGCTACCACTCGCCATAATATACCCGGACCCCCCTCCCTAGACATAGCAGTCTCGTGGTGTTGTCATGACTGTGTCCCATCCCTCCGCCGCTCCCAGAATATGGGTGCCCTGGAAATCTCGGGGCCTTTCAAATCAACAAAGCCAGTCCTCGCCGCCGGATGCTAACTCTACGGATGCCAACTCGGCGCTCGGCGGACTAGCTGCTGTATCTTTCGCCAAACAGGTCCGCCAGATGTCAGGCTGGCTGCGGGGAAACGGCCACGCCGTACATGGCGGCCACAACCACCATCACAACAACCACTTGGATTCCGAGAGTGGGCCCGACGAAACTACTCCACTCACCGGCCGGATTCGCCGCTCCTCCGGCTCTAGCCAGCGCCGCTCCGCATGGGTGAACTTCTTGTGCGATGTCCACCGCACTCCCGGGGATAGCGACGAGAGGCTCCTCGTCAGGGCGGTCGCCAACACGTGGCATGTTATCAAGATCTCGCTTCTGAGCAGTACGTTCTTTTGCCCCCGAGTGCCTGATACGGACATGCATAATACACACTTCCCTTCGATTCCGCTCCCGGCCCCCAAGCCCGAGGCTCTGGTTCGAGGTGGCCCGAGCCCATCACCTCAGCATGGGCCACCCATCCGACGGGTGCGGCTCAAGTCTGTCCATAAGCCCAGCATTGCGTCGAGCCTTGCCGCCTTGCGCGTGGGAGCCTGCCTTCCATGGCGAAACCAGCCCATTTTCCACTTGGGCCCAAGCGCCAACCACCAGTTGCCTGAGTTGCTAGCTGCGGTCCACTAACACGACGTTACCCTCACAGGTCCTGTTAATATTCTAATTTTCTTCGTCCCTGTCGGCCTGGTCGCCGGTATCCTGGGCTGGTCCCCGACATGGATCTTCACGTTGAATTTCCTCGCCATTATCCCATTGGCTGCCATTCTTTCGTTTGCGACCGAGGAGATATCCGTCAAGCTGGGCGAGACCGTTGGAGGCCTGGTGAATGCAACGTTTGGAAACGCTGTCGAGTTAATCGTGAGTGCAGCTCCTAACCCCTAACCCCTGAATCGGCATGACTCGAGTCCTCGAGGCTGACACGGCTGGCGCTTTGCCTATCTCACCACACTACAGGTCAGCGTTATTGCTCTGAGGCAAGGCCAGATCGAGGTCGTCCAGGCCTCTATGTTGGGTTCTATCCTGTCGAACCTCCTTCTGGTCATGGGAATGTGCTTCCTCCTCGGCGGCGTTGCCAACATGCGAGCCTCCAACGGTGAGGGCCAGGAGCAGGAGTTCTCGTCGGGAACGGCGCAGACCACGTCATCTCTGATGACTCTGTCTGCCGCCTCTATGATCATCCCCGCAACTGTAAGATTCCGCTTGCCTATTGCTGCATTTCCGAGACTCGTGACATTTTTGCTAACTCCTCTGCTCCAACTTTTAGCTTTACGGTGTGCTCGATGGCAACGATACGGACCCCGATGAGAAGGAACACTCGATCCTCGTTCTCTCTCGCGGAACATCCATCATCCTCCTCATGCTATACTGCCTTTACCTGTGGTTCCAGCTCAACACGCACAAGAACCTGTTCATCTCCAAGGCGGAGACTCAGCGTGCCAACAGCGTCAACGGCTCTGCCAGCCCCAACGGCATTAACAGCACCACCAGCACCGTTGTCTCGGACGAGGAATCCCAGAGCGGTGAGGACGAGGAAGAGGAGGAGGAACACATGCTCTGGTGGGCCGCCGCACTGGTTCTGATCATCACCACCGTCGTCATCTCGTTCTGCGCCGACTATCTCGTCGAGAGCATCGAGCCCATTGTCGAGACAGGCATTCTCAGCCGCGCCTTCATCGGTCTGATCCTGATTCCCATCGTGGGCAATGCCGCCGAGCACGTCACGGCCTGCGTGGTCGCGGTCCGCAACAAGATGGATCTTGCTCTGGGTGTGGCTGTTAGTGGCTTTCCTCACCTCCAACGAACCTTGCGTTCTGTACCAGAATGGCGGTAAAGCTGACATAAACAACTGCAGATCGGTTCGAGCATCCAGATCGCACTGCTGGTGACCCCGGCCCTTGTCATCACGGGCTGGCTCATTCTCGACCAGCCCATGAGCCTGCGGTTCGAGACGTTCCAGACTGTCGCTTTTGCGCTCTCGGTCCTTGTCGTCACCTTTACTGGTATGGAAATCCACGTCTCCCCCACTGGGCCGTGACGGGTGAAATTCGATCAGAGGCTAACAGGTTGAAAAGTGAACGACGGCAAATCAAACTACCTCGAGGGCGCCATGCTTCTCGGTCTCTATATCATCATCGCTCTCGCCTTCTACGCAAGCCCAACGAACGGCCTCGACGCCATGCCCGGCTTCCACAAGGCGATTCCCAGCATCGTGGGATCTTCTAGCTAGTTGGAGCTACGACAGCGGCCGACTGGCGTTTTCCCCGATCTCGGTGCTTCTGAAAGCACAGTCCCCGGCGTGAACAGAGTTTCACACGGGCCCGGCCGACGTGGCGAAAGTCAATACCGCCGCATACAATATTACGTTTATGCGCAGTGGCTTCTCGAACAGTAAGAGAACGCCCACATGCAAACCTTGGGATCCTTGAGCAGCACGCTTGGAAGCCATTGTGTAACAGTACGGTATCACTGGTTCCGCCAAAAAAAAAAAAAAAAAAAAAGTGCGGCGCCATTTTCCCTTCTCGTATGTTTTTCTATGTAACGTTGGTTTCCTTTCTCCAAATCTTTTTCTTCTTTCATGCCGACTACGCTCAGCACCATCGTTTACTTTTCTTACGTCACATCTTCGTCTTGTGTCCCGTCACATCACACACAAGCTCATCATACCACTCGCTACATTTTCTTGCGTTGATTATCAGAACCCGAAAACATCAGGAGTGTGAGGAGTAGTGCACAAAAAAACCGGAGCTTGGTTTCATTTTAGGGGTCTCATGCGTCCATCGGAGCGTCGTCTGCTTTACTCCTTTCGAAGCTTTTCATTTCTTTATTTCTGGCGTTTCTTTGCCCGCGCGGTTGTTGAGGATGGCGTGCCTCTGTCTGGGCATCTCATAGCCACATTTGAGGTGGAAATGGGATGCCAACCAACATGACCAAGGCGCCAAGGCATCTGTGTCATCTGGCGAGTTCTTGTATTATTAAAATTTCCGGCTGGCGGTCGATACCTCGCTTCATACCGATCAGTCATGCGCCTGTATCATTTTTCTATAGGATCTATCAAATGATTCAAGACACTGTGTGTGGCCGTTCTAGTACTGTGTTCACTGAGATGCTACACGCCGGTTCTACCGGGCCATGGGCCTCGCCATGGGCGCAATGATGCCCTGCTTCATGAGGATCCTGGGCTTGGTGGCGTCCTGGAAGGTCTGCTTGGTAGTCCACTCGGGCCCAACGGGAAGGCGGAGCGACCGCTCGTACTGGTCCTTGTTCTCGAAGACGTGTGGTAGTTGCGCGGCGAGATACTTGTCGTTCTGGTTTTCAGAGTGTTAGTGCGAAGGGGCAGAACGAGGAGCGACAAGAAGAATGCCCAGCAAAGAGAAAAAAAAAAAACTTTACCTTTCTGACGCGCTTCTCGCTGATAATGACGCGCTCGAGCTTGGCGTCCTTGCGGTCCTTCTTCTTGACGCCCTCGATCTTGGTCAGGAACCTGCCGGCGTTCTTCTTCCTCTGGCGGTTGCTGACGCCCTCGCCGCCCCAGCTGCCCCAGCCGGGGAGCGTGTTGTCGACGACCCTGTCGTCGTCCTCGGACTCGACCGCCGCCTTCTCGCGCTCGAAGGAGCCGACGACGTCGTCGCCCGCGAACGCGCGGTCCGCCAGCTCCCTGTCGCGGATCTGGAGCGGGAGGTGCGCGTCGGCGTCGTCCTCGGATCCGGGCTCGTCGGCTGCCGTCGTCGTAGCAGGTTCAGTGTTACCCCCTGTGTGTGGGGGCGGCGGCTTTTTGGCTGCCTTTTCGGACGCCTTCGCGGCACTCGAGACAAGGCTGTTGGAAAGATCGATAGTAGCGTCGTCCTTGCTAGCCCCTGACCCCTTTTTGCCCTTGGCTGATCCTCCCTCTGCTTTCCGAGCAGCTCCAGGCCTGGACCAGCTGCCAGCAATGCCTGGAACAGCCTCAACAGTCTGAGAGACAGATGATGATGCTGGTGCCGCCGACTTGGAGGTATCAGTCTTTTTCAATGCAGACGTCAACGCCTGCAGAGTGCCTGCCTCAGGAGCGCTGGTTTTGGTTTTTGGCTTTTTAGCGTCGGGGACACCGTAGGTCCTGCGCCCCACCTCCCCGGCCTCCTCCTCCTCGTCATCATCGCCATCCTCCTCGTCCGAGTTTAGTTCGCGGCGGATCTGGGCAACGAGGGCGTCGTTGGCCTGCTTGCGCACGGCCTCGGCGCGCTGCATGAACTTCATCTTCATCAGGTTCGACTGGGGCCCATCCTGCGCGGCCTCGGCCTGCTCCAGCTCCCGCAGCAGCCTTCTGCGCTCGCCCCGCTCGTCTTCGGATCCGCTCACGGCCTCAGAGCCGCTGCCGTCGTCGTCGTCACCGCCAGCCCGCCCACCAACGGCCTTGCCCTCGACACGCCTGCGCAGCTCCTCGTCGCGACGGGCCATCTCAGTCAGGCCGGCGCGGACGCCCTCGTCCCAGGCGGCGAGGCCGGCCCTCTTGGCCGACTTCGCCCACTTGCTGTCGCGGTGCTTTGCGCCCACGCGCTCGAGCGCGCGCTGTCGGTGCTGCGCCTCGCGCTCCTCCTCCGAGTCGGCGGCTCCGCCCTCCTCGTCCATCTCGGCCTCGAGCTTCTGGCGCTCCCGGCGGTGGACGCGGCGGTAGGCCTTGCTCTTGATCTTCTTGATGCGGGCCGCGCGCGCCTGCTCGCGCGACTTTTCCTCGCGCTCCCGGCGCCGCTGGGCCCAGATCTCCTGCATTTCCTCGCGCGACACCCCCGGTTGGCCGTCGCCCCCCTCGCCAGCCTCTCCACCCTTGGGCTTGGAGCTGGGGCCGAGGCCGCTCTCCTCCATGATGGACATTATGGTTTGCTCTAGCTCGTTTCCGGCGCTCTTGCGGTCCAGAGGCGCCAGCTCGCCCTTGTCGAGGCCGGCATCGTGCAGGGTGTCCGGGAGCGGGAAGACAAGATGCTCGGCGCGACGGTTGTGCTTGACCGTGTCCTTCCACCTGTCCAGCGTCTTGTTGGCCTTTTCTGCCGCGGCGGCTCGCAGGAGCTTGTCCTGCTGCCGCCTGGCCAGTGGTACGTCCAGCTTTTGCGAGGTGCCAGGCTTGGCTGCCGCCTTCTCCTCCTTGTTCATAAGCTTCAGCGACTTTTTTATGTTGGCATCTTTGACGCCGAACAGCGCCAGATCCTTCAGCTCGACCTTCGTCTTGGTGTTGGCCATAGGCGTGTCTTGGCCGTCGTCGTTGCCCGCAAACCCAGCAGCAAGGCTTTGTAGTGCGTCCAGCTTGGATGGATCGTCATCGTCCACGTCGAGGTCGTCCTCTGATAATGAGGACTCGGGACTGGAGTCTTCGTCGTCATCCTCCGACCCCGACTCTGTATCGCCCGCGGAGCCTTCGTCGTCGTCGTCGTCGTCGGAAACCTGATCCAAAGCCTGCGCCAAGTCTATTGCATCCTCCCCCAGCGATGATCCGTCATCATCGTCATCCTCCTCGTCCTCCTCTTCCCCATCGCCGCCGCTGTCCTCCGCCTTGCGATTTTTTTTCTTGGCTTGTTTCTTGTTGGAGCTGCTGCCCCTGAACGCGAAACTGTCGAACCTGTCCTCGTCACTCTCCCCGAAGGCCTCATCACTGTCAAGCTCTGAGTCCTCGTCCTCGCCGACCCCTATGTGCCACTCGTTGCCGTCGCTGTCGCTGCCGAATTCGTCGTCGTCGTCGTCCCCACCATTCCTCGCCCGCTTGTTCCTCGGGCGGGCGTTCTCACGATCATCGTCGTCGTCATCGTCGTCTTCGTCCTCGTCCTCCCCGTCGCCCCCACCGCGCGGCCGCTTCCGCTGGTTGGGTTCAAAGTCCAGATCGCGGGCCCGGGTGCCCCTGATCCCGGACTTGGTCGGGACGTCCTTGGCGGCGAGCGCGAAGGCGTCGAGCGCCGCGGCGCGGGAACCGGTCTTGCCCTTCTGGGGTCGTTTTCCGTTGCCTTTGCCTTTGGCCTGGCCCAGGAGCGGGCGGCCATGTGATTGTCGACCGGGCATGTTGCGTTGTTCCAAGAAGGCGTCCAATTCGGAGACCTTTCTTTCCCCGAAGTTTGTTTCTTTTTTTCCAATGCTGACAGGCAAGGCTGGGGGATTTTGGGGTAGCTATTTTTTTCTGCCGGAGTGGGATGAAGGCGGTGGACAGCTTTTTTTGTGGAGAGTCTTCACAAAGTGGGGCGTGATGCCGCCGCCAAAAGTCCGGCGCGAATTGGAACACCCCTGTCCGCCGGCAGTCAAGGAGGGAGAAGCTGTGAATGCCCTCCACCGCGAAAACCAGAAGCGACGCAGAAAGCCCACCACTCCTGCCGCCATTCCCTCGACGGGTGTCAATCGAAGCCCCAGAGGCCAATCCGGAGCGACAGCCTACCGATACGGCCCCCTTTCCCTCGCCGCCCGTCGATCAGATTTCGCGATGCAGCCGTCCAAGGCCCTCCAGGGCGTCTACCGCAAGCTGCGATTGACCACCAAGGACGTCAACAAGGGCTTCTACAAGGGGACAGGGTCCGGCTCCATGGGTAGCCACACAAAGTACGGCACATACGTGATCGACTGGAACAAAGTCAGGACATATGTGGTGCCAGACAGCCTGGCCGAGACCAAGGTTCGTTGTTTTCTTTGCGCCCATCCCCTCGAACCGGATCGCTATACTTCACGCTCGGGTCTACACGGAAGAATACTAACAGACTTTCTTTTGCGACACGCGCATGTACAGCTCACGCCCTTTGTCACAAAGAAGGTGGACCCCACAAGCGGATTCGGGCAGTACCAGGGCCAAGGCGACCGCGCCGGCCCCAAGAGCCCTCAGCTATATCTGAACAGGTGGAAGGCCGAGAACGGGCTCGACTGAGGAGGCTGTGTGAAGAGTAATAAAAGAACATTTGGTCAACTACGACTGCCGGCAGCTGGTGAACTTCGGTCGGCCCCTTATTTTGCCCCATCTGTATGGCTTCGCTAGCATTTTTGGATGGTCGGTGGCCAGTTGCCCGCGCGCAAGAGTCTCATCATCAGGACAAAAGTTGGGTATACACGGTGGCCACGCGGCCGCTCAAAGGCTGCTTATGGATCTAAGTTCTTATAGGAGTCACGGAAGTGTCTGTCTGGGCTGATCCGGTTCAACCGGATATCATGTATTACACCAGGGAACGACTTTATGTATGAATAACAGTGCAGACAAAAAAAAGACTCTCGGATAGACTTGGGTATGCGATATTACAGACCTGGCGTCTTTGCGCTTCCCGGCCTAGGAGAGCCGGGAGGTAAAAATCCAAACTGGCGAGACACACATTGAACAAAACAGGAGGCAAAGTTGATGAAAAGTGATACAGGAAACGAATGGCGCACAGCACAAATCCTTTGGACAAAGGAGACAGGGGTAAACGTGGGTAGGAATAGTTGGGTAGCTATGCGTTCGTGTTTGCTGTCGCTTTGGGTGGCTCTTCGTCTGCGGTGATGAACCTATCCAGGGTCGGCCGAGGCGACGGCAGGGGTGTCTCATAGATGCCGGGTGACAATGGCGTGGGGACATCGAGAATAGTTCCCGAGGCGTTGGTGTCGGCGTTGGCGTTGGGGGTGAGGTCTTCCGCGTCCTCGGGTCCGGTGCCCGTTTCTGTCTCTTTCTGGGCGGTGTTCTTCTCGGCGTCCTCCCGAGCACCCTTCTCGGTCTTTTGATCGAAATATCCGACATCCTGGCTCGCCTCTTTCCCGGCCTCCTCGGCAGTCTTTTTCTCAATCTCGGATGTGTCCATGCTCATCGGCCGACTGGAGGGCCCTGGGGTTGCGGCGCCCGAGGGTTCCACCGTAGATGCCAAGGTTACCATACTCGCGGTCTCGGCCTCCTTCTTGATGCTGAACGGCACCGATATCCCGTCCACGTGCGGCCGCTTGCCCGTGGCGCCAGTCTCGGGCACGTGGTCCGGATCCAGCAAGTCCTCCGACTCGGCAGCCTTGGTCTCCCTCTCTCGCCTCTGGGAAATCAGTTCCGCAACGGGCGTCGCGTCTTGGCCGGTGTCACCCTCGACCTGAACCGCAACGTCGGCCCCGGCCTGGTTTTCGTCCCTGACGAATCTCATCCGGGCCGGGCTGCGGCTCGGGCCTGGAGATGTGACCGGCCGCCCGGCCTCCTGCCCCTGGATGTCTAAGAAAGAACGCGCGTGCGCGCCCTCGCCGGGCTGCGGGGCCCTGGATTCGGGCCGCTTGTCGGCCTGCTGCTCGCGGTTGAGCGTGATCTCGTCGTGCTTCGAGCCCCAGAGTGACCAGAGGGCCAGGCCCATGCTACGGCGGCGCTTCCTCTGGCCCTTTTGCTCCGTCCCGATCTTCCTCCTGCCCGCCAGCGCGCTGGGCGGCGGGTGCTCGCCCGCGCCAAAGGACTCGTACCCGGCGGCCGCGCTTTTAAGCCGCTTTTTGTGGACGCTCTTGCGAGCGCTGGCATACCGGGTGTCCCACTGCTTTTTCGCCTCGAGCCACCTGTGGACCTGGGTTTCCTTCGCGATGCCGATGTGCTCGGGAGCAACACAGCACCCAGGGAGATCCGAGGCGGGCGCCAGCGGGAAGACGTCGCCATGTCGGGTGACCCGCTGCCGGATCATGTGTGCCTTGAACTCGGGCAGAGGATCGCCAGCCTTACCAATCTTGCCCTGGGCGTCTTTCGGCTTCTCATCAGACGTTTCGTCTGGGACAGTGTCTCGCCCTTCCTCTCCGCTATCAGAGCCCGAGGACGAGATGACGGAGATGTCATCGTCGTCCAAGATGTCGATTTCTGTCCGTTGGGCCCGAGCCAAAGCCCATGCGCCAAACTGGGCGATGGAGCGGTACATGTACTTGGCGGGGCGGGTGAAAGCCAGCGTCGGCCCTACGTGGCACATGTCATCCCACACCTGAAGCTGGACGTCGGTGGGCTTGAACTGCTTGACCAGCTCCCGCGCGGCATCGTTGAGCAGCGAGTCGGCTGGCAGGTACTTTTCTGGGTCGGCGCATTTGTGGGCAAGGTATATTTGCTCGTCTCGCAAGATCTCGCCGCCTCCCGTCATGATGAACAACGGGGGCAGACCGCCCAGCGTCGGCTGCATGATGGGGCTCACAAGTGGGTGTGATAGGAGGTCGTTGGTGGTGTACATCTAAGGCCATCCTTTAGCCCTCCGCGTTTGAGCCTCGGCGGGGAAGAATCTTACCTGAATCTGCTCCTCGACCTCCACCAGCTCACCGTCAATGGTGACCGACAGAAGCACCTCATTGTTCTCGGCCGCCTTGATCTCAGGGGCACCTGGTGCATCTACTTTCTGTGTCAGCGAGGACCATCCGTGTGTCTTCGTAAAAGATAACAAGACGGCCCATGTAACTTTGCAGTTACACTCGTACCTTTATCTGTCTTCTCAGCGCCCAATCTGTGACTGCTCATTTCTTTGAGCTGCTCGGCCGTCGGGGGTGGCCACGCCTCCGAGGGCTTATGGTGAAAGCCATTCTGGGGGATGTAGTCGAACGGAGCATCACCGCCAACGCTGGGGAACGAATGCGTGAGGTCGACCCAGGGGCTAATGAGGACAGCGCCGGCCGGCAGCGGGATGCCGCGGTCCCTGAGGGTGACGAGGAGCGACAGAGCCATGCCTCCGCCCGCGGAGTCGCCGGCAATGATGATGGTATTTGGCTCGTGGCCCGACTCCAGGAGGTGCAGGTAAGTGGCCAGGCAGTCGTGCAGGCCGCACGGGAAAGGGAACTGCGGAGACAGGCGGTAACGGGATGCGAGTACGCGGGCCTTGAGCTTGCGGGCGTGTCTCTGGAGCTGGTACCGGTGCTCATCGACGCTACCAAAGTAGTAGGCGCCGCCGTGGATATACAGCATGATGCGCTTACACGGCTGGCCAGACTTCTTGCGCTCGTTGTGGTCGGACCGCATCTCGATCCACTCGGCGCGGAGAGGGGTGTCGGGCTTGCGCCACTGCCACCACTTGGAGCCGCCGACCTTGCGGATGCCCTCAGGCCCCAGCTGCTCCTCGAGGAGGGATGCCGCGCGGACGATCTGGTCCTCCGGGACCTTGATCTCCTGGACCTTGACCCATTGCGGATGAGGCACCCATTGGGCAGTGAAAGCCTGGAGTTCCTCGACTGTGTGGTGGGAGGCGTAGATAAGGAAGGACCTGATGAGGTGGAGGCCTTCGTGGTAGGGCAGGTGGGCAGTCGGCCGCTGCCGGAGGGACTTCCGGTTCAGGTACTAAGAGGCGTTGTTAGCGGTGCCGCTCTTCCGAGATATCGGCGAGTATCATTGGCTGGGGGGAGCGCCTGGAGCGGCAGGCGACCGGTGGAGCTCCTGCGCGCTGCTGGATCTGCTGCTCCGTTCTGCCTGTTCTTCCTATCTAGACGGCGATGTCTATGTTGGCAATATCTACTCACATGGGTTACGAGCGTCGAAACCACAGTCGGCGTGACCGCCAGGGACACCGTTGCCGTGTTCATTGCGCCTGTTTGTTTAGGCTCAAAAGCCAGCGGCACGGATGCTCAGCGCAGTGCCAATTGGGAATGAAGGCCCTCCCCGTGGCCTACAGACTGAGCCAGACTCCCTCGCCTTCCCTGCTACTCAAAGGAGGTGCTCAAAAGGTCTGAGACGGGGAAAATATCGGACGAGGGAGCGAAAGCATTTGCCGCCGGGATCAGGCACCAAAGTAATGCTGTTAGGTATTTGCCCGTAGGATCTGGAATGAAGGAGGTCGCACGCGAAGCGAGGTGATGTCATTTCCGGCCATCTGCCGCAGCCAACAGGGGCTTTGGTTAGGCGAAAGCACGGGCAGCTTAGGCTGCTGTCACTGCCATTCGATCCCCCAAAGGCAACGCGGCCGGCGACGAATTATCACACACTAGAGACACCAGCAGCCAATTCTCGCTGAACACATGGGAGTATGAGCCGAACTGACGGAAGCGAAGGCAGATTGGCTGGAGCGGCGCGAGTCAAAGTCGGAGAAAACGACAGACACAAGCGCAAGTCAGATTCTTGGCAGCTTCTACAGCCGTCTCAATGCAATTGATCTCGCGTTGGACAGCTTTTGGTGCCACTTGGGCAAAGACGAGGCGTCAGGCAGTGTATGCTTGGCAACGTCGACTAGGGAAGCCGCATCTTCGATTGTGTTCAATCGATTTATTCGTGTGTCCAGTCCTGCCAAGGGGCGACAGTTGCCTCTCTCCCAGGGACCGTGATTTCCACGTGATGTCTACGCTTGATGGTCGGTGGGCGCCTCCATCGTCACATGATTTTTTCGATTCTCTGCATCGCGACAGCGACTCCAGCCCTCTCGTATCCATTTCAACCACAGCAGCCCACCTCTCCGTGCATCGTTGGTGGAGTCCGCAAAGCACACCTTCCCGAAGAACTATCGATTCTGTCACCCATTTATTGCCCCTCCAGTCGTGAACAAGGGTGTGTTATCGCGACATTGCGGATAAAAGACATCAAGGGGGCCGGGTGGTAGGTCGGGTGCGGTGTCCAGCCTGCCCCTTCAGCGTCAGCGCGGCCTCCCCGGCGCGCGTTTTCGACGCTTCGTCTTACCAGTCATCATCCATGCCCATTCCGCCCCACCCTGTCCCCTTCCAGCCACCTTCTCGTGCTTCCCCGCAGTGTATCGACAGACTGCCGGGGACATCGATGTTGCGCTAATGGGTCCCTGTGGATCGAGACTCATTCATTTACACTTTTCTCTCTTATTCTTACCATGACCGCATTCGATAAGCGCAAAGCCCACCTGGAAGTCTTAGTGGGCGTCCATGGGCAGCAGGGAATGTCTGCAGCCTACCAGCGTCAAGTGGCCACCCTCTCACACCCATGACTGCGCTCCCGTGGGGACACAATCCGGTTTTGGTCCCCTCCCCTGGCCGCGCCAGCTCTCTCGTGTACCTCGCCATACGTAGTACACCGCAAGTGCTGCTTAACATCCCATCTTGGCGTCGAGGTCACCAGCGGGTCGTGTTACGCATACGAACCCGACCCCATCCTATGTCGGGACAAGCCTGCCAGGGACAGGCTATCGGATCTTTCATGTACACCGTACCCTTAAGGTGCCGTCCCGCATTCCTGATTTACAAGCCGCAGGTCCCGTCCCTCTATGTGACCGGTTAGCTATTTCCAACGCCACCTCCCTCAAACACGCCATCTCGTCCGTCTGGCCGTGTTATATGTTATATGACTGTCGACTTGGCCCAACCCGACGGCTCTCGACCTGCCGTCTCTGCCGTATAGTATTTCGATCCTACAGACCACCCGCTCTCTCGCCTAAATAGCCTCGGGCTCGAATTATATGGCAATGGACCGGACAATCGGGCCGTCACTGGTTGCGACGCGCACCCACCTTAGTCCTGAAGGCACCCTAGGGACGGCGCGGCCGAGGAAACGGCTACAGAAACCCTGCACAAGGCTACCGAAACAACAACAGCCATTGCAGCAACGACATCAGCAGCAGCTTCCAACGCGACCACTACAAGTCACGTTCGATGATGAATCTACCGAAAACCGACCCACTACCGGCAGTACCTTGCACGGCCAGGCACCGCCGTCCCGGTCGATGCCACGTCTACAGCCTCCAGATCTAAGCGATTCCAAATGGGCCGCGTATCTGGGAAAGGGGAAGGGGGGGATCATCGGCTCCATGGACTCGGTAGCGGTATCTAGAGATCCACTGAGCGTCCCCTCCCCAACATTCCCCGAGTTCGCCCATCTCGCGCCGGGGACCGCGCAGTCACGGCTTTCCATCGATAGCTGCAGCACGCCCGCCTCCACCACATCAGAGTCGGCCAGGGCCAGGATCAGGCGGCAAGCGAAGACTCCAGTTTCACGCATAGGTCAGCTCGAGAGCAGGTCGTCACGGCACAGCACATCATCAAGCGAGAGCCGACCAAAGAGGCAGAGCGCCGAGGCAATGGCGGAGGAGTACCGGGAGCTACTAGACGCCCACGAACCGAGCATCTCAGAGGACCGCTCAGAGCAGCCCTCTTCCCGCCGCCATTCAGACCATCGTCGCTCGCCAACGCCACCAAGGCATAGTCCGGCTGGTTCAGAAAGAAGCGCTACGCCCCCACCGGCTGTCGATCTGGCAAGATGCTCGCCGACTTCGGATGACGGGACTTTGGTGTCGTTTGAGGAGGAGACTATTTACTTCAAGCCCTTATCCTTCGGAGCCGAGCCCGAGTCGCCATCATCAGCGTATTACAATTTCGCCGTGCCACCACAGCGCTCTATCACCCCGGCGGCGCCCAAGAGCCTCGGCCTACAAATATGCCTCGAGCTCCTCACGCGCGAGCTCTCGTCCGCCATATTCAACCGGCCGAACCGGTCCGGCAACGGCGTCTCGTCGCTGCAGATCTGGGTCATGATCGAGGCTTACGAGAGACTGCGGGATCAGCTGCGTGACTCGGTGAGCATGCCGACCGAGGAGGTGCAGTCAGTCGAGCTGATGCTCGACACATGGCTGCGGGCTCTGTACACAATCCACGACTCGCTGGCTTTAGAGGCGCAGGATGGTGTGAGTCGGGTGGATCTCAACGGCCTCGAGAGTGAGGAGCTTGACTAGGAATACCCCTGGGACGGTACGGCGTTATTTTCTGTGTGGGTTCTGGGAGCGATAGTTTACTGTGACTGGGCTGGTTACGAAATGAATTTGGTGGCACCATGTCAGCAGTAACATGATTTCTGTCCCTATCTAAATAAATCTTGGCGATGATATTACTTTCTTCGGAAATACCCTGTGATTGATGTGCTTCGAGGTTTGTACATATCCTATCGTGGGGAGAATAGAATGGTGGTTTCGTGAATCCCGGTTTAATTTCCCGTATACAACGTGCAGAACACGTGTTATACTCGTCATACTTAATCCCCGTTGAATGTTACCATCTCCGAAGCCAAAGCGGCAGGATTTTTGGCGATTTCCTGTCACCTGTGATGGTCTCGGCATGATGAGGTCATCGTGTTATGGCTGGTGGTCCGTGCATCAGCCGCTGTGTGCCTTAAATCCGAAGCTCCGAGACCGTCTCCTCCAGGCAGGCGTTCACACCAACCTCGCGCACAAGATGGACGACGACGACGACTTCGGGGCCGACGCCGACTTTATACAGGCGCTGGCCGCCGCGTCGCCTGAGGTCAGCGTTCCATCGCGAGCCCGACAGCCCGCGGCGCAGGCGATCCAGCAGCCCACGCCTCAGCGCATTCAACAGCCAACACCCCAGCGCATCCAGCAGCCCACGCCCCAGAGGGTAGAAAGGGGAGCGGTCCAGGAAGCTAGATCCTCATCGGGCGGCGGCCCGTCCTCCGCGGCAGGCCCCGCCGCGGCACCGGGCAAGATCGTGCAGCCCACTCCGCAGGCGTTGCCGACTCGAGGGTCCGGGTCGGCCATCCTTGTATCGCCGCGTCAAAAGAACAACCCGGTGCTGAGCTGGGTCAAATCTATCCCGTGGGAGTACAGCGACATCCCCGCCGACTACGGTCTGGGGCTCACGACGTGCGCCCTGTTCCTGAGGTACGTTTGTGGCCATGTGCACCCATTGTACAAAGTCGCTCGGCGCCTAATGCTCTGCGCGCGCTTGGCCGCCACCAGCCTCAAGTACCACCGACTCCACCCCGAATACATCTACACGCGCATCCGGAACCTGCAGGGCAAGTACACGCTCCGGGTCCTGCTCACGATGGTGGACGTGCCGAGCCACGAGGACGCGCTCCGGGAGCTGTCCAAGACGTCGCTGGTCAACAACGTGACGCTGGTGCTGTGCTGGTCGGCGCAGGAGGCGGCGCGCTACCTGGAGCTGTACAAGTCGTACGAGCACGCAAGCTTCTCGGCCATCCGCGCCGCCCAGGCCACGGGCTACGCCGAGCGCCTCGTCGAGTTCGTCACGGTGCCCCGCGCCATCAACAAGGCCGACGCCGTCGCGCTCGTCAGCACCTTTGGCAGCCTCCGCAACGCCGTCAACGCCGACCCGGAGCAGGTCGCGTCCGTCGGCGGCTGGGGGGAGAGGAAGGTCAAGAGCTGGTGCAAGGTCGTCGAGCAGCCCTTTCGCGTCAAGAAGGCCGGCGCCGCCAAGAAGCGCGCGCCGACTGCTACGCCGCTGCGCGAGGCCGCCGGTGGCACACAGCGTGCGGGGAAGGCGGCGGCACAGACGCAGATTTGGAATCCCAACATCGCCGACGAGTACGATGAAGATGCGGCGCTGCAGGCTGCTCTTGCCGAGTCTAGTAGGATGGCCGAGGCTGAGCGGGGTGTCGGCGCTGGTAGCAGCAGCGAAATCGGTGGCGGGCAACCAGCGCCGGAGAAAGAGCAGCTCAGCGAGGGCATTGCTGCCGCGCTGGCAAGGCTGCGCGAGAACGGCTAACTCGCGGTTGCTGGTTACAGAGCTCTCCCCGGGCGTCTCTGATATCTGCCTGGATCTAATTATGACCGAAACTACCGAATATGCCCAGTCGCAACTAGCTGGTCCGCTGCAAAATCCCTGACCACCACCACCTTTTTCAAAGCGCCCGGCAAAGTAGGCCAGATGATCTATGAATGTCCCAGGACCAGCATGACAAACGACACGGCGCCCGAGTCGCTTTGGATTACTTCAGCCGCCGTGCCTGAGTGACACTTGGCGAGCCGAACCGGGATGGCGAGGGCGGGTGTGGCACGGTGTAGCGCTACGCTATTTTGAGTTCGAAATGGCCGAGTCGTTCGCTGTTCGCTGCAACGTCCCGGCAGTGGTGCTCAGGGGCCCCGAAAGAAGCCCACATGGGTTGCCTGGCTGCACTCCCACGGTGCGTCCTTGGCTGATCATCATCAAAATTAGCCAACTGCCATGTCATAAGAGAAGAAAATGAAAGAAAAACGAACACATGCCCTGTTTGGCCTGCCCGCAATGCCGTCAAAGTCAATGCCCGATTGCCAACAAACCAGGGCCAAGACGTGCCGTTGTGTATTGCCTTGGCCTTGTTCCACGGCATCAGAGTCGTCTCTCATCCTTCGGACGATCGAAAGGTCCAAGGCGGAGAAGGCTGCTCTTGCGAGGTCGTCACTGGTCAGGCCAGGCCTGGGCAGCATGCGGGGAAGCTCAACGTGCGTCGTCTGCGCTGCACTGCACTTCGTATGGCATCATGGCAGGCAATATCGGCCCTGCCAGCAACTGACCGCTTTGTTTGCTTGGCGTTGGACCGAACGAAGACCATGTCCCCGGCACTGCTGTGTTTTTGCTGACACGAGCATGATTGCAATTATTTTCACTTTCTTGTTTCTTTAATTCCGGTTCCTGCCCGACCTTTACCCATGTTCCTGGAGCCCATAGTTGATTGTCGCACAAGTCAGGACGGGCTATGGATTTGGTAACGCCTGGCACCTGGAACATTGAGAATGTTTCCCCTCAATGTTTGCAAAAACAACTGTCATTCACCCACCCACGATCAGATGACGACAAACAATGAGACAGGGCAACATCCAGGTTGTATCCTGACCCGTGCCAACAGAGGGCTCGCTACAGTCTGCCTTGGTCAGGTGCAGAATGCATGCAACCCGCGCACGAAGCTACTGGGGGAAAGCGCCCTGATCATTGCTCCTTTAGGCAGGTCGCCGCCCAATCGAAGCCCCTGCTGCCCGGCCTTGCCAGCAGCTTTCCCCCGAGTCACTCCCGATCGCCGCTACGAACGAATGCCGTGTGCCCGCCGCGGGGATGCTTGGCAATGCCAGACATGGGCCGCTTGCACTCTCCACGGGTGCCCTATCCAGGCGTGCCAGGCCCGGGAATGCTACTATAGCACTGCAACATGCAGGCACGCCGCGCTGTCATACGTTGCAACGACCGAGCCCAGGATGAGGGGAAAACGGAGAACCGGTGACAGAATCATGTTCGCTGCCCCCGGTTCCAGACCTGCCTCTTTCGTTGCGCCCTATCCAGACGGCCTCGGCCAAATCTTGCCCGACGCCCTATGTTCCCCATGGCACGGGGCAAGGGAGATCCTTGCCCCTCCCGGCCAGGCACAAGGGGGGTTTCCATTCGTATAACATCGATGTTATCCGAAGCCTTCTCTTGATCCTTTCTTTCTTTTCCTTCTCTTTCAACTGCCTTTTCCTGCAGCCCCTTTTCTCAAACCCGGTTAAGCCAATTTGGTTTGGCTTCCGCGCGGCAGCTCTCTCCTGCGCCCCTCCCCCCCACGGTCTCTACTGCAAAGTGCGCGCGCGCGCGGGGAAAGACTTCCACACAGCCAGCCATGCGCTGCATGCGACCCGGCCACATAGCGTCCCTCCTGCTGGGGATCGCTTCGTCGGGCGTCCTGGCCTCGCCGGCGCCGGTGCGGAGGGACATCACCTACCAGCCGAACCCGGAGAGGGCGGCCGCGGTCAAGGCAGCGTTCCGCAAGAGCTGGGACGGCTATTACAAATATGCCTTCCCCCACGACAGCCTCAAGCCCATCTCGAAGTCGTTTGACGACGATCGGTAGGTGGTTTAGAACTCTGTCTCGACGTCCTACCTCCTGAAACTGACCACTGGCGTGTATAGGAATGGCTGGGGTGCCAGCGCCATCGACGCGCTCAGCACTGGGTTATTGATGTCTGAGGACGACATCGTCCGGCAGATACTGGACTTTGTCCCCACCATCAACTTCGATACCACCAAGACAGAGGTCAGCCTCTTCGAGACAACTATCCGCTACCTCGGCGGACTCGTATCGGGTAAGACGGCCGTGGGGTAGCCCTGGACCTAGGGGACAGGGATTAAGTGGATCGTGGGCTGCGTCGTCCGCCAGGAGAATCACGAGGGAGAGATACAGACATTGACCATGCTTGGCAGCCTACGATCTCCTCACGGACCCATCGGGTAAATACAAGTCCGCAAACGCCAGCGTGGCCAAGGCTGTCCTGGCACAGGCGGAGCGGCTGGCGACGAACCTCAAGTTCGCCTTCAACACCCCGAGCGGTGTGCCCGACAATACCATTTTCCTGGACCCGGCACGGCTGTCGGGCAGCCAGACCAACGGCATCGCCACCATCGGCACGCTGGTGCTCGAGTGGACGCGCCTCAGTGACCAGACGGGCAACCCGGTGTTTGGCGCCCTCGCGCAAAAGGCCGAGTCGTACCTGCTCGACCCCAAGCCCGCCCTGGGCGAGCCGTTCCCGGGCCTGCTCGGGCTCGACGTTAACCTCACCACGGGCTTGTTCGTCGACGGCCGCGGCGGCTGGGGCGGCGGCAGCGACAGCTTCTATGAGTACCTCATCAAGATGTACCTCTACGACCCGGAGCGGTTTTCCGGCTACAAGGACCGCTGGATCGTCGCCGCCGATTCGAGCATCAAGTACCTGGCGTCGCACCCGTCCACGCGGCCCGACCTGACCTTCCTGGCCTTTTATCGGAACACGACCCTGCGCTACATCTCACAGCATCGTATGTGCAACAAACCTCCTTGTGAAACCGGCCCCAAAAAGTGGGGTTTGACCAAGTGATCTCTAACTTATCCATCAATCCATCAGTGGCCTGCTTCGCCGGCGGAAACTTCATCCTGGGCGGCCTGACGCTCAGCCAGAAAAAGTACGTCGACTTCGGCCTCGAGCTCACCCACGCCTGCCACGAGACGTACCTGCGGACCGCGACGGGCATCGGGCCCGAGGTCTTCCGGTGGCAGGTCGCGGGCGAGACGACGACCGGCAACCCGGCGCCGCCCGCCAACCTGACGGCCTTCTACGAGCGCTCCGGCTTCTGGATCCCGCCCGAGGACGGCGGCGCGGCCAGCTACCAGTTGCGGCCCGAGGTGATCGAGTCGTACTACTACGCCTACCGCGCCACGGGCGACTCCAAGTACCAGGAATGGGCCTGGCAGGCGTTTTTGGACATCAACGCCACCTGCGCCCAGGGCGTGGGGTACACGGCGCTGGGAGACGTCAACGCGCCGGGAGGTGGGAGGCCGCAGGACTCGCAGGAGAGCTTCTGGTTTGCGGAGACGCTCAAGTACTCGTACCTCATCCACGCTGAGGACGCGCCGTGGCAGCTCAAGCCCGACAGGACCAACGGCTGGGTCTACAATACCGAGGCGCACCCTGTCAAGGTTTTTGGGCGTCTGGGTTAGGGGGTTTTCGGAAGTAAAGCGGCTTCAGACCAGGGGGCATGCGTAGACATGTCGAGCATACAGGTAGGGGATGAATGACGACTGACGTATGGGAGATGCCCGGGATACATATAATACATTATATGTGTACCTACATAATGGTCATATCTAATCTCCACGCTTTTGAAACACCAAAACACAATGCTGTATCCCTTGTGCTCGCTTTTGCTTCCCCTGTCAGATACGCCAGATGGGAGAGGGGGATTCGTCCATAACGCCTGAGAACTCCAGTTGATGCCGATACAAGACCTTGGACAGTGATTGTCGTCCAGAAACAACGAGAGAAAAAAAAAGGAAACACCAAACATGAAATCATAGCCGCTCAAGCAGACGACGGGCCAGGCCCATCCCCATCCGCAAACGAGTTGAACAGCTTAACAAGCAACATGGCGGAAGCAGCAGCCGCCCCGCCGACGACAACCATCTGCAGGCCGCCGACCAGGCCCTGGCGGACGGAGCGGGGGCCGCGCCAGCCGCGGACCATGCACGTCTTTGCGTAGCCGAACGAGAAGAGCGCAACGGCCATGACGGCGACGCTGATGGCGAAGCCGGCGGCGAGGTCGTCGCGCGGCACGCACAGGTAGGGGAGCAGCGGGAGCAGGCCGCCTAAAAAGTAGCCCATCGCGATGGTGAGGCCCGACAGGAAGGCGCGCGAGGAGGAGTGCTCGGCTTCGCAGTCTGTGATTGGTTGTGGTGTTAGCTAAAGTCCGAAGAAAGCCAAAATAGAGAGAGAAGACAAGGAGGTGGGGAAAATAAAGCGGGGACTTGCGTTGAAACTTCATCAAGAAGCCGGCAAGCTCAGGCGAGGCGGTGATGTGGTCCGTCAGCCCATCCAGCGTCTCTTTGGGTAGGTCGTAGGGCTCAAAGACGGAGCGGACGGCGGCGACCGTGCCCTGGGGATCTGTCTCGATCAAGGCGTTTGTTTGTGCCAGCGTCTCGTCATAAGAAGCACTGATACATGGGGCCAGTTAGCAACCACTAATTGGATCAAGGGAGATGACCACCACAGCGGGTAAAAATGACTTACGCTTCGCTCTTTGCTCCAAGATAGCCACCTATACAGGGAAGAAAAAAAGAAAAAAACAGAACATTATCAGTTAGTATATCTATATCATGAAAAAAAGGCATGAATAATGCTGTCCCACTCACCCAAGCCCATAGAGATAGCGCCCGCGATCAGCTCGGCCATGCCGCCATAAATAACGATCCTGGTGTCGCTCAGCGCCGAGAGGCCCGCGGTGAGGGCAAACGGCACCGTCAGGCCGTCCGAGAGCCCAATGGTGGCATCCGAGATGAAGCGGGCGCTGATGCGCGGCCTCCCCGCCGTGCCAGATGCGCCGCTGCAGCACGAAGCGAGGGTGCTGGTCTGGGACTCGAGATCGTCGTCATCTTCGTCGCCGTTCCTGTTATTCCTGCTCCTGCTGCTGCCGACGCCGTAGTCGTTTTCGCCGTTGGCGGTATTGCTTAATAGGTGCGCCTGCTCGTGGGGTGCGGTGTTGGCAGTTGTTGTTTTCGTTCGGCCACCCCTGCTGCCGCCGCGCAGCAGCGCCATGAGACCGTTTTTTGCTGATACGAGAGACATGGTGCGGCCGTAGGAGTGACGCGGGAACGGCGAGTATCAGGCAATCTTGCCACCAAGCCTGACCAGACAAAGGCCCGCTATGTCCTCCAGAGCACAGTTGAGTGCGACCCTGGGATCAAAACTGCCCCCAAGCCCTCTTTTTCAGGCTCACAGGATGTTATGTGCTGTTCCGTGAATCCTTTCGGCACAAACGTCAGGCCGCGTATGTTGCCTCGATGCAATCGCCCGTGTAAGTCTGCCGTCGAGAGAATATCCTTCGAGGATTCCTCCTCTTTCCACAAACCACCGGGCAAGTCCCGCTCTCAATGGAGGACATGACAGGTAAAGAGCCTTGAAATAAGAAACCGAGCAGCAGACACCGAAACGACCCCATATTTCCACCAGGATCCATCAAAGGGAGGAGGAGCTCAGAAAGCCTCTTTCTTCGCAGGTCCACGCCAGCGGCGCAACACCCCGTCCAATGGGCTCCTTCCCTTGGGGGTAAGCAGCATATAGGCACTGTCCTATTGGCTGCAACTTCCAGTGCCCAGACAAGGAAGCAAGGGCTCAACAAGGGCCGTCATCGTCGCCCAGATCTCCGGACGCGGTCAGAGCTAGCCTAATCTGGAAACTCTACCAGGTCTGACGTCTGCTGCTGACTTTTGGGCGGTCGGCTATTGGCCAATTGCTCGTCGGCGGGCCCGCGCGCTTCCCCACATGGCTTGGCAAACCTAATTGTGCCTCCCTACCGCCGGACCTGCCAAAGATTTAACCTCCTTCCTTGCGCGCGTCCTTTGAGTTCAAAGCCCGATACGAAATGTGTCCCCCTGCATATCGCTTCATGTTAGGCGTAGCCACTCAATGCTTGCTCATGTTGCTTGCTAGCTTTGGAACGGCATCCAACTTCTCCCGATAGGCATCGGGAGTGAGTGACCTTGACAGGCTGGCGGAACGAGTGAGGGAAAGATGCTCATGTGGTCGACGCGGGCAAAGATTCATGGCTGTGTTCGCTTCATCATGAGTTTCAACATGGACGGGTCATTGTACCACATGATATATATACCTCCGTATCTAATGCAGGCGAGCAACTATATATATGTATGTATAAGGCTCCTGGCACCTGAAAGTTTCAGTCCGGATGACCGCCTTGACAACGGAGTTTTGGACAAGCCAGGATGCATATCTCGTCGCGTAGTATATTATGATTATTATCGGCCCATATATTGGGCAGTCTATATAATATTCTGGCTCCCCACTCTTTCTTATATATATCCCCAGGTGTCTAATGCTGACAGCCCTTTCCCAAATGCTCCTTGCCATGTGGTATATCGATATCCAGCCTTTCGTAAATACAACTGACTGCGCTTCCCGCATCGCACAAATGAGATGTCCCTTACCCTCCTCAATGTTTGGCGAGCTGCTCACGCGGCCAGTGCCTTCCCATTACTCTGCGGCTTCCCCTTCCCGAGAGCCTCATCCCACTCGAGCCGCAGGCGCTCCATCTCCTCCCAGCACTGGGCGCCCAGTGCCTCAAAGTCCTGGAGCGCCTCGGCCTTGAGGTCGACAGCAGTCTTCTTGCGCCCGAACCGGTCCCTGAGCCAGTGCCTTTTCTCGTCGCGCTGCTGCTGCTGATACTGCTGGTCGGCCGCCGCATCGGCGGCGGTGCGGCCGTCCCAGCCCCAGCCCTCGACCTCGGTGCGCTTGACGGCGGCCTCGCCCCAGAAGCCGACCGAGGAGCCCCACTTGACGCGCTCGGCGCGCAGGCTGTCGAGGCGCTCCTGATCCTCGGTCGCGCACCAGACGGGTGCAATGGCGCCATTGTAGGGCTTCACTGGGTGCCAGGGGGAGCCGATCCAGCGGGCGATGTAGAGAGCGAGGCCGTACCAGAAGACGAGCAGGGCGGGCACATGGTAGATGGTGGTCTGCACGATACCCGGGTGGGTGATGTATATGCGCGGGGGAACCACCTCTGCCGAGGCGCCCCCATTCCCATTTGCCGCTTTCCCGCCCTTGCTCCTCGTAGCCGCGGTCACTGCTGTAGAGTCATCTGCGGCTAGGTACCTGGCCGCTATCGGCTTCACGCGTGGCAGCTCGGCCGTCAGGAACAGCAGGTCGGCTAGACGCTTGGTGCTCTCGTAAGAATCGTGCGAAGCAATGGCCTGGAAGTCCGAAATGCTAAAGTCTTCAGGTTCGGGCGTGACACTGCCGACCCAGACGACGCGGCCACGCGCAAGGCCGTCGTCTGCAAGCTGTGCACGCGTGCGGCCGAGCAGCGGGAGCAGGGTATGGGCGAACACATAGTGTCCGAAGATGTTGGCGGTAAAGGTCTCGCCCAGCAGTTCCCCCCTGGTGCGGCCCTCGGCGGCGGCCTGTTGGGAGGTGAGGGCTCGGCCGGTGACTGGGTCGACGAGGTTGCCGACGAAGCTGATCTTGAAGGTCGGCCAGGTGAGCTGGTGAATAAGACCATCCCTGAGTATCGCGCCGGGCATGGACAGCCAATTCAGGCCGGACCAGCCGCCGATTCCAGCGTTGAATATGATCGAGTCGAGGCGGGGGATCGGCGCCGGGATGTGTCCGGCCTTCGTGTCCTCTTCCGTGAGCGGGCCATCGGGACCGTGGATGAGCAGCTCGGCGGCGGCGTGAACCGTCGGCAGCTTGCAGAGGTCGAGCTGGATGCTGAGCAGGTGGATCCGGGTCGGGGCGGATGCCGGGTCGCACGACGGGCCGGCGCGGGCGCGGAGGGTCGGGTTGGAGGCGGCGGCCTTGCGCACATAGTCGCGCAGGGTCTCGGTGGTCTGGCGGGACTTTTGCCTACTTCGGGTGGTGGTGATGAGGACGAGGTGCGAGGCTGGCGACCGCGAAGTCAGGAACCAGTCGACGAGGCGCTCTGCGATTCCTAGTCCGATGCCACTTGGATGACGCGGAAGGCCGAGTCGTCAGCACGCACGCACGCACGCTGACGCACAGGTCGCGCCGCCAGCGGGAGGTCCCGATGACGCCGGCAGATGAGGCGTCGGGTGGGACTCGTGGATATATCCGCGATGGTTTACCGTCCGACCTACCTGTTTGCGCCTGTCACCAGGACGAAGAACTGGTCCTTAGGCGCAACACCATCCCAAGGGGCGGTAGTGGGCCTGGACGGGGCAGCCATTCCGTTGAATGGCGGCTGCCGAGTGAGGGGAAGGAGGATTTGCGTCGCAATTGGGAGGCTTGTTCAGGCAGGCTGCAGCCGAATCAGAGCTCAACGCAGATTGACGGCATGCAACATTCCAGAGGCGCTGCAGTTGTTGGTGCCTATTTAGCAGCAGTGGTTTGTCGCCCTGGTTTCGATTCAGCAAGACGAAATGCCACCATCGATGAACCGAATGGGTCTTCACCGACGTCTGGTGCCATGTGGGCTTGGGGTGGCAGCTCCAAACTTCAACAGGTCATAGCACAGTGTCGTAACCTCACACCGACTGTGTCACATCGCGGTCATCGTTGCCGGGCAGCCGCCCTAACAGGCACAGCGCTTGCCTCAAACTTCCATCTGCGCTCATCACGACTTCGTCCAAACCCGAGACAATCGTGCCATAATCTCATACGTCTCATGGAAGCACCTGCATGCTGCCTCATGTCGGAGCTGCGAAAAGCTGCACAGGCAGTGAAGCCTTTGCGCCAGTGCCAAGAAGAGCCAACAGAACATTTTCTCGGCCACGCAGGTATTCGACAACCGCATGCCCATCCTGGACAAGCCGTCGCCGGAGTCTAATTTTATCAGCCCATGCTGTTTGAAATCCTGACTGCTTCTTTTGCGGATGTGATCTTTCTTGGACAAAGGACGAGCGGCTATTGATAGCCCCAGACGCACGTGCTCCGATGCCAAGGAAACTCCTGATATATGCCGGGGCGCCGCTCAGCGACTCGCTCGACTGGTCACAATCGGCCCTGATCGACTGCTTCACCGAGCCCGTTGCCCGCCTCACCGGGTTCACCAGAGGGCCACTGTGCCGGGATACGGACCTGGCCTCGTCGTTCGATGCCCCAGGCCACCCCGCGTGGCGATCCCTTGCTCTAAAGCGCAGGCGCCTCGCCACCGGCTTCTCACAGCAGCCGGCGCTCGGATGGGGCGGGGAAAGTCTGCATGCGGACCCGGGCTTCTTCACCACGGCAGACGTCTCATTCCGAAGCGACGCCTCGTCGTCTCTCTCTCGACACGACGGTGATGGGCTCTACGACGAAGAGGAAAGCAGCATACTGTCACAGTTCTGCGAGCGCTCGCTCGCGGCTCATAATGATATACCATCCTCGCAGCTGGACGCCATCTCCAGTGAGGAGACTTCCTTCGTCACCGACGCCACGACGTCGTTCATCAGCAATAGCACACAGGAGGAGTCCTCGGTCGTGATAGACGACAGCCAGCCTCCACAGGCGCCGCCACCGCCACTCCACGCAGGCGTGGGGGCCGCCGCCCAGCTGCACGACCTCGGGAATCTACCCAGCGCCACGCACCTGGCGAGCATCGAACCGCAGACGATGACAGTCAACATCATCGTCGGCATCATCTCCATACTGCCCGAGCGCACGGTGCGGACCCGTTGGGGCAGCACTCGGTCCTTGGTGGAAGTACTCGTGGGCGACGAGACGCGGGCCGGGTTCGGCATCACCTTTTGGCTGCCCCCTTCAGGTGGCAAGAGCCCGCTGGAGGGCCTCAGGGCGCAGGATGTTGTGCTGATGCGCAACGTGGCCCTGGGATCCTTTATGCGCAAGGTTTACGGCCATGGACTGCGCAGAGATCTTACCAAGGTACACCTGCTTCATCGCAGGAAGCTGGACGCAGATGACGTTGGCGGGCACTACTCGACTGCGGACCTTCAGGGTTCATCCGGGAACCACCACTTGCATCCACAACTTCTCAAAGCCCGGAGGGTCAGAGAATGGGTAGTCAGGTTTGTTGGTGGCGGCGTCGTGCCAGCTTTGGGCCAGAAGAGGAAAAGGGAGGGTAGGCACCGGCGTTGGGACGTGCCGCCCCCAGACGAAACGCAGTGAATTTTAGTCAACAAGTTCGATTGATAACACCATTCACCTCGATAGACCGACACATACGACCATACCCCCTCCATTTCCGCCTCATTATTTCCCCGGCACCCGTCCCAAATACGTTAGGTCAGATGGATAGTGGCTGCCCGTTCATACCCTTTTTTTTTTTTTTTTTTTTTTCTGGTCTTTTCCCCTTCCGACCCGACCTTCAGTGTGCGCTTCTTGGACCGCTTTCTTGTCACCCCAGTGGTGCCCCGTGCACGTTGAGACTCGTTTGTCCTGTCCCTGACGTCTGTCGACTTGACGACGACCCCAGACGCGGTCACGACGCCTATTCCAGGATAGTGAAGATTGTCATCGCGTCAGCATGAATTATAGATTTTGCGAACCTTTCCCAACCCCGATCAAGCCTGTCGCGCGGTGGCACCACGTCCTCAGTCATCAGTGCCGCTCCAACAATCCGGGCGTGAACCTCCTTAGACTGGCTGTGTCCGTTCCGAACTAGCAGAGCTTTTCGGGAAGGTTCTATCCAATACACCAAGTCGCCCACGAGAACGCTGTAAGAGGCGATACCCATCTTACGTTTTGTTGTTGCTTCCCGTCCCGACCAAGGCCATTGTTTGATCAAGATGAGCCGCGGGTCACTCTGGTCAACAGCCTTGATATCCCCTATCGGCAGCAATTGGGTGTTCAGATGCTCTCGTGCTGCCACTGAAATTCCAGAGTCCGCGCGAGCTTTGGTGCTCCAATCAACACTGTAATATAACGGACAATCCGTAAGCAGTGTCCATGTGATGCTGCTTGTTTGATTGAAGCATGCACGCTTCAACATCTCACGTGAGAGCTTCAACAGAGAAGCTTGCAAGAAGTCGCTCTCCCAATGTGCTTCCCCGTTCTCGGAACCCCGGAAATGATCTTGCACCGCGGCATCCCAGGCATCGACCGCACTGAGCTTGGCGACGAAATCGGCGGCGGAAGGCCCCACGTGGGCCACGGCTCCAAGAAAAGCTCCCTGGAGACTGAATGATCTGCCATCGTCGGTGCTCTCCCCGGCCTGGGGCTTGTCGGTTCGAGGCATTACTTGTGCGAGCGGGTTGGGCTTTCTGGACATGAGCAAGCCTTTGACCAGTTGTCCGATTTGGATAATCTCGGAACCCTCCCCGATAAGGCCATGCGCGTTGAGAAAAACCGTGGTGTCCTCCCAAATCGTCATCAGAGACTTCTTGTAGTCAACAGGGAAGCGAGACGCGTCGGAAGCCAGCCCAACTAGCCCATACACCTTGTCCTTTGGCTCTGAGCAGTCGGCCTTCTGATGGTCTTTTAGCAGCTGTTTGAGTGTGTGCGAGCCGGTCTGCCTCTCCACCCGCAGCTTCAGGTTTAACCACAGCGGACCGCTGCCGTTGCTGTTGCTGTTGTGCAGTGTGAGGATATTGATGAAGTCGGCCCAGGGCAAACAGACGCGGCCGAAACAGACTCGCAGCCCCCGAGCACGCCCAATCTCCTGCAACACCCACACCCTACCCCAGTACGCGTCTTTCTGTAACGCCAGAACCATTTCCGCCTCTTCCTTGGGGTATGCATCATTTGAACTTGTTGGAGAGGGTTGTCTGCCGAACTCTGGGATGCGGTCCTGGATTTTCGCATAGTCTGCTCCAAGCCAAACCACGACGGTGGAGGCCCTGAAGTAAATGTGTCTCATCCTGGGCACCTGCTGGCTGCGCTCCTCGATGTCCTGCTGGTTGATGCAGATGGCATCGATCCAAAACAGCCTCGTTCCGGGCTCTACCTCGCTAGAAGGCGATCCGATTCCCCCCCTGAGATACCGCAACGCGCCGAGCAGGTTGGCGCGGACCGGGAAGCGCACACCGTTCAGCAGAATCTCTAGGCGTTCGTCGGGAGACGTCTCGGGCCCCCACATGTACGACAGCGCCTCGAACTGGGGCTTATCGTCGAAGAGCTTGACGCTCAATGTGCAGACGACCATGCCGTCTTCTGTTCCGGTCGCAGATGGCTCGATCGAGACGAGCCTGAGGTTGCTGCCGGCCTCTTTGTCCAGCTCCAGGCCGCGATACGAGAAGGCGGGCGGCACAGAGCCCCCGCCACCGTCGAACTGATCATCTTTGACGGTGTCTCGTCGGCGGGATTGGTTCGCTGTCCCGAGGGAGGTTTTGGCGGACATCCTGCGAGTATTCGTGTGATCCCGCAGCTCGAGTAGTAGGCACTAGACTAGTGACTGAGAATTACGAAAGGAAGCGATGATGTGGATAATTCCAAGCGTCCCGTCTAGGCAGACCTCGACAGAAGATGCAAGCAATCAAACGCCACCAACAACGACGCAAGCTCGCCCTTGGGCATCCAGAGCGTCTCCAATCATCGCGTGCTAGGACGATGAAATAAAGCTAGCTGATTGAACGAGTTGGAATTGGTGGGGTTACGTTCGAGGACGCCAACAAGCGCTTGCCAAATCCCACCATGCATATTTCAAAACGCTGACCCATCGTGCCACGAACTTTCAAAGAAAATACAGGAGAAGCATACGAGGCCTGAGGTGGGATATGTGCGCTCAGGAGAGCGGCTCGACGCAGACCAGAAGCTCGGCCTCAGTGTTGAACCATTGACCCGTCACACGCACCAGGTCGGCCGACTCTGGTCGGTCGGCGACATGCGAATGCCTCGAGGAACGAGTTGCCCGCAAGGCGGTAGTTCGTTTGTCCCATCCATACCAGCCACCTGTGGCTGCTGTGGAGCTAAGCTAAACATGAAGAAGTCGACCGGCGTCAATGTTCGGCTGCTCTTTCAGCAGGCCATGCTCGGGGAACCATTCAAGTCTTGAAGCACAATGGCGGCCTGCACCACGCCCGCGACGGACTTTGAGGCCGCATGGATTTCCTGGGCGACGTCGTCATATCTGGCCAAGCTCTCCTCTAGAACCTAAGGGCGAGGAACGGACCCGAAGGACGGACGCCGCGTAGCGATATATCTACTGCGTGACCTCCCTCGGTACCATCTACCCGGGCCTGCTGCATTATCTCCTCACTCTGAGCCCGTGTGTTTACTCGCGAAACGACTTCAAATTGCGCGGACTGGCCACGAACCCCTGGGACACTGCTTGTTTTTTCTAAAGGGGGGAGGAGAGATCTCGACTCGCCACAGGTTTTCCCGCCATGCATCTCCGTTGGGCCCTCCCTGGCCTAAGGCCGGGTAAGCTAACTCTACCTTGTAACCTTAGCCTAGGATAGATTAGACGTGAAAAAGTAGCGCTTCAATTGACGACCTTGTGTATCAAGTCTTCATGCTGGTCAGCCGATGTCCTTTTCTCAATTTTTCATTCTGCAAGCCTGGAAGCCTCTCGTCTCTCGAGGCTCTCTACGGCTATCACATCGCGGAGCAAATCACGGGTACTTTCATACAATCTACTGCAAGAGTCCTCGAATTTATATTAATTGAGTTAAGATACGGCTGAAGCGCCGGCATAGTCACCCCAGCAAGATGAAGTCAGGCCGCTCACGGTGGGCTGAAGTCGTGCTGTTGGTGGTGTCGGCCCTGATCAGCCATTGCGGCGCACAAGCAGTCGCGTCTCCCGTCATCTTGGTGAAGTGGTCAACTGACGAGGGCCAAATGGACAAGGAAACGTATACCTTTGGACCGGACGGGCCCTGGCAGGCCTGTGTGGCTTCGCAGGGTTTTACCCCGAGCGAACCCTTTTCTGGCCCAGCGAAAATGGAGAAAACCCAGTCTACACTACGCACGTCGGTGGACAGTACAACGCCTCGCGCTCTAGGGAGAGGGGTTTAATGGGCTAAGCATAAACGACACGGCGCCGGGGCGGTTGGTAACCGCGCGTGGACCCAGGTACTACGATACACTCGACATCGAGTTCAGGACTTACAGGCAGCCGGGAGGCCACAAAGGACCAAGGGTGACATTCTACGCTATTGAAAAGCTCGAAGCTCCCCCAGGCATCACGATCCCTACCGGGCCGCGCAACCTGGCCGGCGTGCTCGAAATCAGCTACGGACGTGTTGAAGACGGCCGCATTTACTCCAACCAGCCGTTCCTGGGCCCCCTCAGGTCCGGAGGTGTCATCTAGGGGAATTCGTACAGCATGCACATTGGCAGCGTGGCGCTGGCCCAGCGTGGGAGCCTTGCCCTGGGTGGCTACGACAAGAGCCGCGCCCTGGGCGTGGCGGCGGTTTTTCACCTTACAGGAATCGACCGGAGGGTCTTCGTGCTCCACGTCGTCATCGGTGTCGAGACGGGCGGCTCGCCTTTCAAGGATGTGCCGGCGGGCGGCGGGAATCTCGCCAAGAGCATCTACCGGGGCATACCAGGCGGTGCCGCGGCCGCCGAGGACACCAAGGCGCGGGGCGGCAAGGCCGGGTCCATGCTAGTCAAGTTCACACCCCAGTATCCATATCTGGGCCTACCGCGGAGCACGTGCGAGGAGGCCGAGAAGCACCTGCCCATCAGCTTCGACGACCGCCTTCGGCTTTATATCTGGAATACCACGGATCCCGCTTTCGAGCGTATAGTGCGCTCCCCAACATATCCGGCCTTTGTATTTGTCGACAGCCACGCCAAGAACGTCACCATCAAGGTGCCCTTCCAACTCCTGAATCTGACCCTCGAGGCGCCGCTGGTGGATGGCCCGCCGGTGCAGTACTTCCCCTGTGCCCCCGTGGGGGAGTATGACAAATTCTATCTCGGTCGTGCATTCTTACAGGGTGAGAGAAAATGTCCTTTTAATACGAGTTTGCGGTCCCGAAATACCCGAGCACCTCTAACCAATCTTCCATGAAGCGGCTTTCTTCGCCGTCAATTAGGAACTGGATGTTAGGTTTCTCGCACAGGCCCCAGGGCCAAACGTCGACAGCAGCAACCTCAGGACAATTCTTCCCGACACACAAAACATCGAGACCAACGACTACGGCACCTTTGCGAAGACTTGGGAGGGCTACTGGACACCTCTGCCGGCCAAGGACGATTCGGCTGGATCACCCCCCACCGGGACTTCGGGTGGACAAGCCCCCATCCTGTCCACGGGGTCCATCGCGGGAATCGCCGTGGGCGCTGGTGTCGTCTTGCTCATCGGCGTAGCTGCGGCGTTCGTCGTTTTCAGGCGGCGCAGATCTGCTGCAGGCAAGGTTGATGAGGCTACTGCCGCCTCAGGCAGCGGTCTGACGACATCGCCGCAGCAGCAGAACGCAAAATTTGAGCTTTCCCAGCAAGGAGCCATTGTGCGCGAGCTCGGGCGCCCGCTGCCCCACGGGATGGACCACGGCGGCGCGGCCATAATCGGCGAGGTTGGTGAAGGTCTGCCATACGAGATGGGCGCAATCGATCGGGAATCCTCGCTTGCTAGGAATTCTGGACCCTATGAGCTTCCAGACGAATCGCGACCAGTTAGGGGGCACAATGCCCCGACAAGAAGTCCTCGGCGAGAAGAGGGTGAGAATGCAGATTAACCTAGATTAGAAAACAGGCGCAGACACAGACGAGTAACGAAGCCATCAAGCTCCGAGGAGTGACTTCGGCGTGGATAGGATTTTCGTGTGTTGAGAGTTGTCGCGCTTCCCCCTAAGGAACGAGGCCCAAGCATTCTACGTAGTTTTAGGCAGTAAAAAAAGTTCGATCAATAATATCGTTCACCTTAGTATATCCTCACATACGACCATACCCACTGGAATATACGGGATCCCGTCCGCTTTCCCCTAATCAAACCAGTGAGGGCCGGATTGAGAGAGAGAGAGAGAGAGAGAGAGAGTATATTTAACGTCGTTATAGTCGGGATCTACCAGTCCCTGCCTCCCAGGGGGCATACGACGTGCTAGCGCTACCTAAGCTTGACATTAGGCTACATGTTGCTATCGAGGCGGCTAACAAATCAAACCATGGGGCAAGCCCAGGGCACACGGAGTTCGGGCCGCATTCCGGCGCTCCTTGTTGGTGAGCGGGCAATCGGCAAAAAGGCGAATAGACGCCTGGGCGTTGTAAGCGCTGCTGTTGGTAGTGATGCTGTCGGCCGGCGGGTGTGCCG
>JNVV01000001.1:4076503-4098567 GCA_000733355.1 Falciphora oryzae
TTTTGCCGTTTTAGCTAGCTTGCAAAATATAAAGTGGGAGGGGGATTTATTTTTTCCGCAACGGCACGGGTTATCGTTTTCGTGTTCGAATTTTCAGTGGTACCAGTCGAAATCCCCGTGCTTTGTACATGCGGCTATTAGCCGCTGTAGCATTTTCCGGTGCAGCTGTAAAGCTTCGGGTGCAGGCCGTGGTACCGGCGGGAGGCTTATAGCTTTATACCGGTCCGGTAGGTTATTTTCGAACTAGGTGGTTCGGGCGTTACGGGCTATTTTTCGGGCTGCAGCCTTTATTCCGGTTATCGTAGGTTTAAAATATTAAAGTATCGGCAAAGCCGATCCTAATTTTGCTTCGGCATCGGCTTTTTCGTTCCCGGGGATTCCCGTATAGCCCGGGGACCAACGGACGTGTACCCGGTATTTGTTTATAAAGTAATAACCCTTTTTAAAAGCCCTTTATAAACTGGTAAAAGCCGTGTTTAAAAAGCCGTTAGCCGCCGAAATGTTATTAAGGCACAAGTGGAAAGTGCAATTACGGAAGCTTTGAACGGTTTTGCGGAAGCCCATCCGGCCCTTTTCCGTTTCGCCGTCGAATATTTCCGCCGGGTGCGCTAGCCGGCCGTGCCCGGAAAGTTTGCGTTAGCCGGTTTAGTAAATTACCTAACCGTATCCAACTGCCCCGTTTTCCGCTTTAAACCCGTCGCTATATTATAACGTCGGTAAGGGGGAGGGTGCGAAGTGTTACGACCACGCAGGTGGCAGGGTGTCATACGGAAGAACCTGTGGACTCACCTAATCGGCCCCACAGAAGGTCCGGGAACCGGTATAGGTGCCCAACGGCCCCGAGGCCCAAAGGCCGAAGGCCGGAGGGGCAGTGTGAATCATGTACTCAATACTTCGCATGGATCACAGGGTGGTTTATATAAACCCTGCCATCTCCTATGTCCTCCATAAAAGATTCCTTCTTCCTTAAGCATCTTTTAAGCCCATAGAAAGATTATCTGCAATATAAAGATCCTTTTCTAAACCGTTTTTGACCCCTTGTTACAAATAATCTTTTTTCGCTCTGCCCCTTAACGGAAGCCTTACTATCTTTCCTCCTAAGCTTTGGAAAGGCCCTGTTAGTCGGCACCCCCAAACCCCAACTATTGCCTTCTTTAGCGAATAAAACCTTGGGGCCACACCACAAACATTTTAACTGTCACCGGTGTTTTCGAACGGGTGAAAGCGAGAAGAATATATAGGAGGGTCGTTTCACCTTTTTAATCGCCCTGGCGAAATTACGGGATTCCAAAAAAGGCCGGAAGATTTCCTTTGATCCCTTGGGATTTTACGCTGCCCAGGAGTACAGGGAACCGGACCCCCTTATTTCGTTTACAACGACATCTCCTTCCCTACCAAGCGACTTTGGCATGCCGGCCCGGGAATTAACGGAATCCCCTTTTTTGCCCAGCGATTCCGGTATACCTGCCGATACGATGCCGGCCCAATTTGGAAAAGCAGCAGGAAAAGCCCCCGAAGGCCCCTCCCGGTCTGCACCGAAAGAACGTTAAAATACCCTTATGCTCGACGATCAAGGGGCATTTATCCTTTATTCGGCACCCCCCTTTAACATAGCCCTCGAACAACAAGCCTTTATATTCGTAGGACGCCTTTAAAATCCCCCGGGCTGGATGACCGAAATCCAACGGGAATTTATTAGTACGCACGAAGCAATTTCGGCCCTATCCCGAAATGTAAGCCAGGAAATCCTCGCCGATCGGGAACAAATCCGCGAAATAAGGACTTATTACGACCATATCACCCACGCGTACAATACCGTCGTTTCCTTATATCAAAAAGGCCTAATCGCTTCCGCCAACCAACAAAAGGCATTCCGGCAACGGATTATCGGAAAAAGCCAGGCATTTGCATAACAAATTTGGGCTACGGTTGCCACTTTGGCCGAAAAGCAACAAACCCGTTCGGAGGCCCTAATTTAGCTCCGGGACGTTACTCGGGCCCAACAAACCCACCTGCAAAACCTACAAGCACGACTTTCCACCTTCGAAAAGGGAATTTCCAACTAGGCCGTTAATAAAAATGCCCAAATCCAAGATCTCCTAACCAAAAAGCATATTTCGCCCGAAGCCCTCACTGAAACCGAGCGACGCATATTAGCCTAAACTCACCAGCTTGTTAAAAACGCCGTACGGGAAAGCCGGCGGCTTACAGCACAAAAAAAGCGGCCTAAATCAGCTACTGTACTTTCGGCCTTGCAACGATCGTCTTAACAACCCGGATTAAACCGAAGCTCTCCCCAGGACGTACCCGTCCCTACTAGGGAAAATAGGGCCGAAATTGATACCGATATACTTTCGCCTTCCGCTTTTAAACAAACAAGCTCGATAGCGCGGGAACGGATTGTTAAATCGAACGCCGGCTTGCTAACCGCATAAATAAAACGGACTTTAAAGGATTCGCAAACCCGAACGAACTAAGCCCGCATAAGCATTACGCCGGGACGGATACAAAGACAACCCGCTAGTAATCCAGACTTTTCGGACTTTTCGAAATCGGATAATAGCGATAATAACCTGCTACCGCGACCTCTTAACCGAAAGCTACAATTACCCTTTCCGCTAAGCGATAGGGCCTCGCAACCCCCTAAGGGAACTCCCTAAAGCACGGTTTTTATAATTAACCCCGTGCAATTTAAAGCCCTCAGCGCTTTCGAAAGGGATCGCACCAAATTTAAAAACTAGTAGTTCGTAGTACAGGCTTATATAAACGCCTGCCCCCAAAGCTTTACGGGTAACCCGCACCGCATCATTTAGGTCGGGTCCCTCCTAAAAAAAGCCGCCCTCCAATAGCACGTGGCTAGGGCACGTTTATTGGAATCTATAAACGTTTAAAATTCCTGGAAAGGATACGCTTCGTCGCTAAAAGAGCATTATAAAAACCCTAACGAGGAACGAACTAATGCCAAAAAGCTCCGGTTTTTAAAATACAACGGCGATATCGTCAGCTATTTGACGGAGCTGGGGCAATATAATATCACTACCCGATGGACCGGTACGACCTTCCAGGATTTCGTCCGATTTTCGCTACCCGAAGGTATTACCGATTTGGTATATACCAATAAAGGTCGAATCCCTACGGACGACGCCGAATTCCTCGAAGCTTTCTAAAAGGCAGGGATCACTTACGAGCAAAAGTTCGCGGATAAAGCCTCCATTAAAGTTTTAATACAAAGAACAGGCTAAAAGGAAAAGGGAAAAAACGAGCCCGCTTCGAATCAAAAGCGCTCGAACGTAAGCCGTCGCCGCGGTAAGGGCTCCAAAGATAGGAACCCAAGTCCATCCTTAAGCTCCCGTTTAGAAAAAAAGGCTAACGATAAAATGGCCGCCGATAAAAAGAACAACATTTAAACTACCACCAAATTGGCATTTAAAGGAATCGAATAACGCGATATTAACGCACGAAAGTTGGCTAAAGCCGACTGCTGGCGCTGCGGAAAAGAAGGGCACTATACGTTAAAATGCTACGCCAAAAAGGATACCAACGGCAAAGAACTCCCTCCTATACCAGCAAAAACGGCCAATGCCAAATCCATCTTTAAACGCGCTGCAACGGACGAATAAAAGGAACAACCACAAGCAAAAAGGGCTAAAATCGCTAGCCTCACCTTAAAAGCCCCGAACGAACCACGAATTTTTAAACTATTAAATTCAGAATCAAACGATAACTGTTAACAACTATCGACTATCGCCGCCAACCAGTCCTGAAGGCCCTTAACGGATAAGGAATTCGCAAAGCTAATCCTTCGCATATATATACGGGCGAAAGGATCGAAAAAAATACCTGTCCGGGTCTTTTTAAACGGAGGCAGCGATACGAAGGTCATGTTAAACAAAATAGCGAAGCAATTTCCGGGTTACCTGGTTAACAAAGCTATCCCTCGCGTAATGACCTCCTTTTTAGAGAAAATCGAACCAAAGGCCGGAAAGCAACTAGTTGTCGACGTTACTTTCCAGCACAAAACGCACTATTTTACGGAAACGTTCGAAATTAGTCCTACGGATCCAAATTGCGATATTATCCTACCCTTCGCATGGCAAAGGCAACACCTACCGTTGGGTTTATTAGATCGCGACCTTCGGGATATCCGTATGGATTCGGACAAATGCCGGAAGTGTAACAAGCCCCGGGCCCGGAAGCTACAGGACTTACGGCCCCTAAAAGGCTTACGCCTTCGGGAGGATATAAAAACGGTCGAACCCGCAATTATTACGGCAATTAAGTACGGGCATGGTATTCCTTCCCCTAAGGAAGTGGCCAAAGCAGATTCGGACGGCCTCGAATCGGTACTAGAGGAGTTTAGGGAGTTCTTTCCTATTATGACGGAAGCGGCCGCTACCCGTTTTCCCGATCATCAGCCCTGGGACCACGAAATTCACCTAAAAGAAGGAGCCTAATTAACCCATGGCCCCCTATACTAAATGAGCCAAAGGGAGCTGGACGTTTTAAAACCTTGGCTGGAAAAGCATATGCGAACCGGCAAGGTTAGGCCATGCAAAACTGCTAACAGTTCGCCCCTTATGTTCGCAAAAAAGAAAGACCCCCTCGATCTTTTAAAAGTGGTGGTCGATTACAGGGACGTAAACGCCAAAACGATTCCGATTCGGTGCCCTATCCCGTTTATTACGGAGCTCCAGGATCGACTTCGGAATGCCAAATGGAAGACGAAAATCGACCTTAAAACCGGGTTTAACCTAATTCGGATAAAGAAAGGGCACGAATGGTTTACGGCCTTCCGCTGCAAATACGGCGTCTTTAAGTTCACGGTTATGCCTATAGGCTTTATCAACGCCCCCGCCACCTTCCAAAGCATGATGAACCATATTTTTATGGACCTTATCGATGCCGGGCTCCTTGTGTATTTGGATAACCTCCTAATATACGCAAAAACCAAGGAATAACACGATAGTTTGGTAAAGGAGGTGCTTCGCCGCCTTACTAAACACAACCTGGCCGTGGCCCCTCGCAAATGCGTTTGGGGGGTACACGAAGTCGAGTTCCTTGGTCATATAATAGGACCCGAGGGCATCGCAATATCCAAGGACAAAGTTGATGCTATCATCCAATGGAAGACCCCCAACTGCCTTAAGGATTCCCAGTCGTTCGTCGGCTTTGCCAACTTTTACAAGAGGTTTATTAAGGGGTTTGTTAAAAGAACTAATGTATTTAGCCTAGGTTGGGTGCATAGGCCCAACCTACCATGTACTACTCTTATTAGATTATCTACCCTGTACTGTTGTGGGGTTGTGCACAGGAGTAGCGGGCAGGGCTTATAGCGTACCCGGGGGTGGCTTACAGCATCTACAGCGCTTACCGAAAGCCTGAAGGTGGCCTGTAGCCCCTGTAGGATGCCTAAGCACCCAAGTCAACCGTTGTGGGTCGCACTGACTCGCCTACCCTGCACATCTACTCTGCACAGAATTGGTCAGGAGTCAATTTGCACAAGTCAGAATTGGAGGCCCAACGCGGAGATGGGTTTGGTGGCCGTGGGTCGATTTTTTGGAAATCCCACACAAAATAATTTTTCGGAAAATCGCTCGCGGCACCGGAAGCCCCCACGGCGGAGAACCCGCGGGATCGATGTCGGTGGGTATATGAGGGAAGCGATTGTTGGCGCCCCTCACCTGCAATACAAGCCTGTTCCACCCACTAAGCTTGGGGCCCCGACAGCGCTATTTATAGCGCCTGTCAGGGCCCAATCCAACTAACCGAGACCCTGCTGGCCACTGTGACTGCGCTGCAAATCCCCGATTTGACCTCCCAATATTAATAGGTAGCTTTCGTAACCGTCCAGCACTAACAAACGATAGGACCCCGTGGAACGAGCTGCAGTGTGTTTATCGAAATGCTAAATCCATTCCAGGCCGAGTTTGTTCGTAGTCCACCCGTTAGCGTTTGTTACGATGACCTAATTGCGTGGAAGGTCGGTTTCCGAATACTAATTGGTTAGGTGGTATTGCCTTTTAACGATAATGAAAAAAGGGACCGTTTAACCGTAATAATTAACCTTTGGGATGATTGTGGCCTATTCCCGATTGCTAGGTTGGACTAGCTTTATTTTACTACGGCCTTCCGACGTTGTAATAACTATAACGGCCGCGATTATGCCTATAAAAAAGCCGGTTTCGTCGAAGTTATAAATGTCGTTATCCTGGATGCTATATTTGGTTATAATGTTTCGCATAAGGTCGAACTACGCAAAAACAAGTTTGGGATTTTCGCATTTGGCCTTTTGGTAGTCGTACTTTCGAATCCAGCGCGTACCGAGCTTTGCGTAGCGTTTAACGAAGTTCGCGACCCAGTTTTTGCCGACGATGCCCGCGTTACGTTCGGCGAGCAATCGGTTGGCTATATTTTTAATACCAAAAGGCCGGGGAGGGAATGCGCAAAAATCCAGCTTAAATATGTATTTAACAAGCGCCTCTTTTTCGGATTCCGTTAATTTCCGTAATTTAGGCATGCAATCGCGTTAAGCAGGTTGGCCGCGCTTTCGCCAAGCGAAAGTGGAAAAGTCGACTTCGTAGATTTTGGCAGCGCCCCGGATATTTAACTGTGGATTCGATGCGATCGCCTAAAGGGCTAGAACAATTTTGCGTTCGTCGCTTTTGTTTGCCATTGTTTGTTGTGGAAATATTCGTGGATGAAGTTAAGTTAACGCGTGGACGCGTTAATTGTGGCACTTGCTTGTGTGTAGCACTCGCTTATGAACCACGTTATTAAATTTTTATAGAATTTTATAAAAAATTAGTGGATTTAACCGGGGGGTTGAAAACGGCGTTTAGTATGGGATTTTAAAGTGCGCCACTCGCTGATATGCGCCACTTACTAATGAACCACGTTAACCGTTTTTATATTTGCAATAACGTTTTTTTAAGCTTTTTGCGCAATATATAAAATCGTTCGATACGGTTTTTTATTACGAGTACTTTCCTTTTAAAAATATTATCCGTATTGGATTGCACTGGCCTGTGCAGGCAATCGGCAGAGCCTAGAGAAAGTCGGATCCTCCGGTCCCGTAATTTCTGATTACGGAATTTGAAAACCCGCAAGCCCGCGGAGGCTGGGAGCAGGGGAAGGGCCTTTTGGTGATTTGGATCGTATATATATATATATATATATATATATATATATAGCCTCCCTTCTGCTCCCTTTTTGGCAGATAGATTCCTTTCCTCTTCGTGCACAATCGATTATAATTCCTTTAATATAAGGGATTATTGTTCGCCTTTTTTGGAAATCTCCGAGCCCGACAGGAGTACCAACTCCTACCAACACTAATTAGTGTTGCCTTAGGGCAACACAGAGAAGCAAAATAAAGGGTCCCTTTGGAAACCCCGACCTATCCTGCAAGCCAAAGCGGTTTCCGACTGGATTTGGAGCAAAAAACCCCTAATTTCCCGCTTGGTAGCGCATTTGAGGAAAACGGGCAAAACTTTTTTAAAAACCCCGACCTATCCGGCAGGCTCGAGCGGTTTCTGGTTAAAAGATTTTGTTAAAAGAACTAATGTATTTAGCTTAGGTTGGGTGCATAGGCCCAACCTACCATGTACTACTCTTATTAGATTATCTACCCTGTACTGTTATGGGGTTGTGCATAGGAGTAGCGGGCAGGGCTTATAGCGTACCCGGGGGTGGCTTACAGCATCTATAGCGCTTACTGAAAGCCTGAAGGTGGCCTGTAGCCCTTGTAGGATGCCTAAGCACCCAAGTCAGCCGTTGTGGGTCGCACTGACTCGCCTACCCTGCACATCTACCCTACACAGAATTGGTCAGGAGTCAATTTGCACAAGTCAGAATTGGAGGCTCAACGCGGAGATGGGTTTGGTGGTCGTGGGTCGATTTTTTGGAAACCCCATACAAAATAATTTTTCGGAAAATCGCTTGCGGCACCGGAAGCCCCCACGGCGGAGAACCCGCGGGATCGATGTCGGTGGGTATATGAGGGAAGCGATTGTTGGCGCCCCTCAACTGCAATACAAGCCTGTTCCACCCACTAAGCTTGGGGCCCCGACAGCGCTATTTATAGCGCCTGTCAGGGCCCAATCCAACTAACCGAGACCCTGCTGGCCACTGTGACTGCGCTGCAAATCCCCGATTTGACCTCCCAATATTAATAGATTTGACGATTTTCGCGGAAAGCGTTGCGTAATCCCCAGAAGCCCTAACCTATCCTGCAAGCTTAAGCGGCTTTTGGATCAAAAAATCACCCCAGGCAATACCGCTTGCCAACCCCCGACAATATGTCCGGATTAACCAACCCGGACGACAACGAGCGCAAAAAGCAAAAGATCCTAGATTAAAAGCTCCTAAACGCACTTACAGACTTTGGTTTGCCGAAAACTGTTTTCGCCGTATGCGATTTACAGTTTTACGACGAGCAAAACTTTATATTAAAATGCTTACCAAACGACGTATCCAACTAGCGCCAGAACACCTAAATTATTAAAACGATAATCGCGAATAAACTATACAAAAGCGAAAACCTATTTGCCGTTTACTTCGAAAATTTTAAAGGCTAAACCTAATAATATTTTAAAAATATTGATATTTGGATTATACGAGCGTTTAAAGCTTTTTTAACAAAAAAAAAGATTACCTTCCCAGGTTATGCAACGCTTAAAATCACCATCCGTTTCGCAAAACTTATTACAAAAACAATAGCATAAAACGCGGCGATCGAAAAAACACAAAACCCCTAATTTCCCTATTACAAAACGAACGTAAAAATTAAAAACAATCCACCGGCTAAAGCTTTTACTTTAAAACGAACCTCCCCGTTACCGCCCCTTTTAAACCTTAAACGGTTAACAAACGAAATACCGATTTCGCGATCCTATAAACTAAATCGCAATAAGCCGACAGCGGGTGGAACCGGCCTATAGCTAGATTTGCCGACCCAATTTTAAACGACCCCACTACTGCTCCGATAACCGAAAAGAAAAAGGTTTACAAATTATAATAATTTCGGTAACGTAATCCACAAGCGAGTCGATCACACAAGCGAGTCGATTACTTGAAAATCCTATATTAAACGCGGTTTTCAACACCCCTGTTAAATCGACCAATTTTAATCCAAATTCGATGCAATTTTATATGCGAGTTTATAATTATACAGTCGATTTATTGTAATTATCCTAAATTTTATAACCCTAACCCGGGTGAAATATAAAAAAACGCGTTAAAATAATCCCTGTAAAAACGTTTTTTTTTTAATACTAAACCTAATTTAATATTATAAAATTTAAAATAATTAACGTGGTTTACCACCGAGTCGCGCAAACTACCAAGTCGCGCATTTTCCATCGCGACACGCGTTTCCCACTTTTAACTTCAATTCCTTAACAGCCACAAATGCTATCGATATCGAAAAAAGTTAAAATTGGTTTTGCCGTACGGGCAATCCAATCCAATGCACAATTAAGTGTGCGAAAGGCAGCAAAAATTTACGACGTTCCTAAATTTACATTACGCGACCGACGTCGCGGCCGACCTGCTCGACGCGATAGCAAGCCCAATTTCCGGAAATTGACGGAATCTAAAAAAAAGGCGCTTATCAAATACATATTCGAGCTGGATTTTCGAGCATTCCCTCCCCGGCCTTTTGGTGTTAAAGATATGGCCAACCGATTGCTCGCCGAACGCGACGCGAATACCGTCGGGACCAACTGGGTCGCGAAATTCGTCAAACGCCGCCCGGAGCTCGGCACGCGTTAGATTCGAAAGTACGACTACCAAAGGGCCAAATGCGAAAATCCCAAGCTCGTTTTTGCGTGGTTCGACTTTGTGCGGAACATTATCGCCAAATATAGCATCCAGGATAATAACATTTATAACTTTAACGAAACCGGCTTCTTTATGGGCATAATCGCCGCCGTTATAGTTATTACAACGTCGGAAGGCCGTAGCAAAGCAAAGCTGGTCCAGCCTAGCAACCGGGAATAGGCTATAGTTATCCAAAGGGTTAATTGTTACGGTTAGGCGGTTCCTCCTTTTATTATCGTTAAAAGGCAGTACCACCTAGCCAATTGGTATTCGGAAACCGACTTTCCACGCAATTAGGTTATCGCAACAAGCGCTAACAGGTGGACTACGAACGAGCTCGGCCTGGAATGGATCCGGCATTTCGACAAACACATTGCAGCTCGTTCCACGGGGTCCTATCGTTTGTTAGTGCTGGACGGCTACGAAAGCCACCACTCGACGGATTTCGAACTTTATTGCCAAAAACACAACATTATTACGCTTTGCATGCTTTCGCATTCGTTTCACTTTTTTTAGCCGCTTAACGTCGGGTGCTTCGGCCTAATAAAGCGGGCGTACGGTCGATAAATTAAAAACCTAATAAGGTTATACGTGTCACACGGAAGAACCTGTGGACTCACCTAATCGGCCCCACAAAAGGTCCGGGAACCGGTATAGGTGCCTAACGGCCCTAAGGCCTAAAGGCCGAAGGCCGGAATGGCAGTGTGAATCATATACTTAATACTTCGCACGGATCACAGGGTGGTTTATATAAACCCTGCCATCTCCTATGTCCTCCATGAAAGATTCCTTCTTCCTCAAGCATCTCTTGAGCCCATAAAAAGATTATCTGCAATATAGAAATCCTTCTCCAAGCCGTCTTTGACCCCTTGTTACAATACGTTAGCTACGTAACTAAAGTCGAGTTTTTTTCGGCGTTTAAAACGGCATTTTTTGATTCTATAACCGAAGGAAATATCCAAAAAGGCTTCCGAAGGGCTGGCTTTGCTCCTTTCAATCCGGATTCGGTTTTAGAAAAGCTGGATATAAGGTTACGGATTCCAACTCCCCCGAGGACGCCTTTAAACGACCCCGAACTTTGGACCTCCAAAACGCCCCGGACGGCTAGGGAAGCAACTTCGCAATCCGAACATATCAAAATTCGGATTTCTAATTACCAAAGCAGCTTTCCGATATCCATACTAGCGGTTGTGGACCAGTTTGCGAAAAGGGCGAAAGCAATTATGCATCGGGTTAACCTTTTGAAAAAAAAGTGCTTTAAGCTACGAAGGGCGAACGAGGCATTAAGCAAACGCCGGAAGGCTAAAAAAACACGTGTCCGATTTGGAGGGTTACTTACTATCAACGAGGTACGAAATGTTCTAAACCAGTAGGAGCTGGATGGATAGCTATAGTAAAAAATGCGCGACTATGGGGGTTAGGAAAGGAGGGCAACGACGATTCGTCGTTAATGTGGCACTTGCGGCAAAACCGGACACAATGCGCGCACCTGTTAAAAAAAAGTAGAAATGTCCGATGTATACAGTTCTAAGTAGTTTGAATGGATTCCTGGCGTTGTTGGGTTGGTATGCGCGTCGATTAACCGGAGGTCGGGTGTGGGTGTGGCATTCGCTTGTGTGTGGCACTCGCTTATGAACTACGTTATAAAATAAAAAGCACAGTTACATAAGGGAATAGTACGATATTTTTAACGATAAGGTCCTATTTTTTACAAACATATGCGAAATGCTTAGGATTCTCTTTTTACAGCTCCATACGCTTTTCCTATTAACTTTATAAAGCTGTACTATTTAGTACTTTACTTTTAAAATAAATAAAGGTTATATTTTTAAGGCGATTTACCTGGCTTTTTAAAAGCATCTCGATATTAAAGTTAACAAATAACGTGGTTTATTAGTAAGTGACGCACATTAGCGAGTGACTCACCCAAACCCGACCATTCGACAATCGACGCGCATACCAACCCAACAACGCCAGGAATCCATTCAAACTACTTAAAGCTATATACATCGGACATTTCTGCTTCTTCCTAACAAGTGCGCGCATTGTATCCGGTTTTGCCGCAAATGCCACATCGCCGACGAGTCGTCGTCGCCTTCCTTTCCTAAACCCCATAATCGCGCATTTCTTACTATAGCTGTCCATCCAGCTCCTACTGGTCCAGAACATCTCGTACCTCGTCAATGGTAAGTGACCTTCCAAATCGGACACGTGTTTTTTTAGCCCTCCGGCGTTTGCTTAGTGCTTCGTTCGCCTTTCGTAACTTAAAGCACTCTTCCTCCAAAAGGTTAACCCGATGCATGATTGCCCTAGCCCCTTTCGCAAACTGGTCCACAACCGCTAGCATAAATGTCGGAAAGCTGCTTTAGTAATTGGAAATCCGAGTTTTGATATATTCGGATTGCGAAGTTGCTTCTCTAGCCGTCCGGGGCGTTTTGGAAGTCCAAGGTTCGGGGTCGTTTAAAGGCGTCCTTAGGGGAGTTGGAGTCCGTAACCTCACATCCAGCTTTTCCAAAACCAAATCCGGATTAAAAAGAGTAAGGCCAGCCCCTCGGAAACCTCTTTAAATATTTTCCTTAGTTATGGAAGCAAAAAATGCCGCTTTAAACGCCGAAAGGAACTCGACCTTAATTCCAGCACTAACAAACGATGGGACCCCGTAGAACGAGCTACAATGTGTTTATCGAAATGCCGGATCCATTCCAGGCCAAGCTCGTTCGTAATCCACCCGTTAGAACTTATTGCGATAACCCAATTGCGTGGGAAGTCGGTTTCCGAATACTAATTGGCTAAATGGTACTGCCTTTTAACGATAATAAAAAGGGGGATCGCTCAACCGCAACAATTAACCCCTTAAATAACCGTAGCCCATTCCCGATTGCCAGGCTGGACCAGCTTTGCTTTGCCACGGCCTTCCGATGTTATAATAATTATAACGGCCGCGATCATGCCCATAAAAAAGCCGGTTTCGTCGAAATTATAAATGTCGTCATTTTGGATGCCATATTTGGCCACAATGTTTCGTACGAGGTCGAACCACGCAAAAACGAGCTTGGGATCTTCGCATTTGGCCCTCTGGTAGTCGTACTTTCGAATCTAGCGCGTCCCGAGCTTTGCGCGGCGTTTGACGAACCTTTCGACCCAGCACTTGCCGACGGTGCCCGCGTCGCGTTCGGCAAGCAATCGGTTAGCTATATTTTCAACACTAGAAGGCCGGGGAGGAAATGCGCGAGAATCCAGCTCGAGTATGTATTTAATAAGCGCCTCCTTTTCGGATTCCGTTAATTTCCGGGATTTGGGTACGCAGTCGCGTCGAGCAGGTTGGCCAGCGCGTCGGCGGCGTATCGTGGCTTTAGGGACGTCGTAGATTTTGGCGGCCGAACGCACGCTTAATTGCGCGTTAAATTGCATTGCCCGTATGGCAAAAGCAATTTTAGCTTCGTTGGATGTCGATGCCATTTGTGGTTGTTGAGCAATTGAGGTTGGAAGTAGGAGACGCGAGTCGCGATGGAAAACGCGTTATTCGCTGATGTGCGTCACTCACTGATGGACCACGTTAATAATATTATACAAATTAAAGCTCGATTACTTTCTAAACTGTACGTTTTAAAAGCGGAAACGTAAATAAATTTAATATGGAAATATTGCAAATCCTATTCGATAAATTTCAAATTTGCTAACAAATATTGGGATTTGTTTACCAAAAAGATCATTAGCTCGTAACGAGCACCATTTATGCAATTTAAGTAATTCCTAAACTAAAAATAGCCCTTTCCAAACTAAAAAGGACCTTTAAAAACTTGGCTTCTTAATTTAAAAGCACGATGCAAGTAGAAAAAAACGTCGGTATATTAAGCATCCATTTTATAAAACGACGGTTCGGGAACGTTACTCGCCCCGATTAGCGCACAAACATTCGAAACAACTTCCGATCCGGCAAACCCGGGAAGCGAAAGCTAAAATACTAGATATGCGGCAAATTGGGATAACGTGGTTCATAAGCGAGTCGCGCATATAAGCGAGTCGTGCATTTTAAAATCCCATACTGGGCGCGGTTTTTTTCAACGAAATAACTCGCCCAATTTATAATTAAATCTTACCAAAATTTAATATGTTATATTTAACTATATAACCGATTTTATAATTATTTTTCCAGATTTTTATTAGCTTGGTTTACAAGCGAGTGGGCCACACAAGCGAGTGGGCCAGGTGCAAAATGCGTATTAAACGGCGTTTTTTTTCGATTAAATAACTCGCCCAATTTACGCTTAAATTTTACCAAATTTGGGGAAGTTATATTTAACTGAATAGGGAATTTAATTTAATTTTCTTCGATTTTTACTATTACTCTTTTTAGGTTAGTGCGCAACACTGTGTAACACACTGTGGAAAATATGAAATTAACCCTAAAAGGGTAATGATAAAAATCGAAGAAAATTAAATTAAATTCCCTATTTAGTTGAATATAACTTCCCTAAATTTGGTAAAATTTAAGCGTAAATTGGGCGAGTTATTTAATCGAAAAAAAACGCCGTTTAATACGCATTTTACACCTGGCCCACTCGCTTGTGTGGCCCACTCGCTTGTAAACCAAGCTAATAAAAATCTGGAAAAATAATTATAAAATCGGTTATATAGTTAAATATAACATATTAAATTTTGGTAAGATTTAATTATAAATTGGGCGAGTTATTTCGTTAAAAAAAACCGCGCCCAGTATGGGATTTTAAAATGCACGACTCGCTTATATGCGCGACTCGCTTATGAACCACGTTACCGTTTTAAAAATCACACGCCCGAAAAACAAAAGCAAACCAAAAAGCTGTAAAAACGAGGACGAAAAGCTCGCGGCGAGCTAAAAAAGGGATATAAACAATTTTTCGTAAATTACGAGCCTAGCAGCAGCAGTAACGAGGAAAACAAAAAAACCGCGTCTGAAAACACTCCCGATTATACGACGGACGGCGAATATAATCCGGCGAGCACCCATTTTATAACGCCGGCAACGGTAACGTACCTTGCCAACGAAGCCTTTTTGTACCGCCTCCACGGTACCAAAACGCCGAACTTAAGCAAAAAGGAACCCAAAACGCTAATAAAGCAGGTACTTATACAATATATACTTACAACTACCGACAAATAGTACGGTATTATCCCCGATACCGGCGCGGCAAAAGTTTCAACTACTGGAACAACCCAATTCCGAGCCCTACAACGCCATTTGCCTAATTTTTTTTTAAATACCACTAGGAAAAAAAAACGTGTGCGGTTTAGATTAGGAAAAGCTATTTTTAACGTAGAAGAAATTACCTTACCGACTTTAATAAGCACTGTTACGTTCCACGTAATACTTACGCCAACCCCGTTCCTTTTTTGCATCGACGATATAAACACGCTCGGGGTATACCTCAATAACACCCGCAACGAACTGGTAACCAGGCAAAGCAAACGCGTTCCAATTATAAAACGCTACAGCTACCTTTGGTTTTTTTTAAACGAAATAAACTACGTTACAATAGGCATTTCGTTTATAATGGAACCAAAAAGCGCGAAAGCAACGTATTTTACGGAAGCTAAACTTAAGCGCGTTTACAAACGCTTTAGGCACCCTTTTATCGAAAAACTTTAGACTATTTTCTAACGAACCGGCTACGAAACTAATCGCAACGCTTTGGAAATAATCAAACGCGTATGCTATTTTTGCCAAATTAAAGCACCCGCGCAATAACGCTTCCGGTTTACGCTTAAAAACGACATTAACTTTAATTATAAAATTATCGTTAACGTAATGCATTTAAACGGCAAACCAATACTTGATATAACCGATGCGAATATGGCATTTAGCGCTGCAACGTCCCTAAAAAATATAAGCGCAAAGAAAATTTGGGAAGCTTTTAAACGCTACTAATTGGATATTTATTTAGGACCCCCAAACGTTATATTTTACAACGCAGGTACCAATTTTGCAACGAACGAATTCCAAACAAAAGCAAAGCTTTTTGGGATCACCTATAACCAGGTTCCAATCGAAGCGCATTGGTTAATAAACAAAGTGGAAAAGTACTACAGGTTATTCCGCCGAACTTACGAAATAATCCAGAAGGAATGCCTTAATTTGCATCCCGATTCTATACTTTAAAAAGCTATTAAAGCTATAAACGATACGGCAAAACCCAACGGCTTTATCCCTACGCTGTTTGTTTTTAAAGCCATGCTACGTATTAATAACAACTCCCTTCCGACAAAAAGTTAGGTTTAAAAAGCGGTAGCAATTACTAAAATTATAAACGAGCTTCGAAAGCTCCATACCAAACGCAAAGTACAGGACGCCCTAAATACGCGCAACGGGCCGAGCACGAAAAATACGTTACTTAGCGCGTTGGCTTTAGGAATAAAGGTGTTGGTATATAAAAAAAACGGCGAATGGAAAGGACCGTATAAGGTCCTTTAAGTAGCAAATAACGAAGTAACGATCGAAACTATTAACGGCCTTTTAACGTTTTAAAACATTGCCTGCAAGCCATATTACAAAACGTAAAAGCAGGAAATTATAACAACGGAAAAACAACCAGCCCCGTTTAAATATCTGCCACAAACGGAACTAAAACGGAAAAGGAAACCGCTAAAAATTACAAAAACGGTAGCGGTAAGCGCGTCCAGCGACAGCGAAACCTTTTCTGAAATCGAAATTGCGCCCGCACCCGTACCCGCACCGGTTAGGCCCGGTAGGCCACGAAAGGCACCTGCCTAAAAGGCACTGACACTAACGGCACCCGAAGCACTTGCTTTAAACAACGAAAACGACCCCCGCGCCAAACGGCAACGGTATTTTTAGCCCCAAAAAAAAGGAATCCTGTTAAAAGAACTAATGTATTTAGCTTAGGTTAGGTGCATAGGCCCAACCTACTTTGTACTACCCTTATTGGATTATCTACCCTGTACTGTTGTGGGGTTGTGCATAGGAGTAGCGGGCAGGGTGTAACAAGGGGTCAAAGACGGCTTGGAGAAAGAATCTCTAAATTGCACATAATCTTTCTATGGGCTCAAAAGATGCTTAAGGAGGGAGGAATCTTTCGTGAAGGACATAGGAGATGGCAGGGTTTATATAGACCCTTTGTGATCCGTGCGAAGTATCGAGTATATAATTCACACTGCCTTCCGACCTTTACCGCTTAGCCTTAGGGCCGCTGACCGCCTATGCGGGTCTTCGAACCTCCGTATAGCCGACTCGTGATGCCAACTAGTTAGGTCCACGGGTTCTTCCGTGTGACACTATCCTCCTTTTCTTAGGGCGCGTTTCGAGACCTTCCGAGGCCCGTTTAAAGGATGCGGCCGTGCTTATGTCTTGTGGCACGCGGGGGTCCCTAGGCTTGTCGGGGTTAAGCTGATGAAAAGCAATAACGTGCTGTTTAAATCCGTCGGTATCGAAATGCTCCCAAGGTTCCCACGTCCAGTCCTTTTTGCGTGGGTAATCCTCCCACTGGACAAAGTAACGAACTTTCCCGCTTGTATCCATGGAATCCATAACTTTCTTTACAACGAAATCTCCTATAACCAAAGGGGCCTCCCGTAGTACCTGGTTAGGGTTAGGTCGTGCTGTAACACCCGCCGACCTAACGCGCCCGCGGGCGCGATATCAGCCAGCCACGCTCACGCCCTCGCCCGCCAACGGCTTTGGCGATTAGCACCCGCCGACCTAACGCGACCGCGAGCACGATATCAGCCAGCCAATAAGGTGGCGCATACGACGTGCTGTTTGAGAAGAGTCAGACCCAAAGGGTTGTGACGCGCTGGGATCCTTACATGACACATCTAAGCCCCGAAGCGTTGATTCGGGATAGAGCATATCCGGACCCGTACGGGCGCCGCGGAAAAAGGAGGCATGCCGACGGCAGGCCGACGGCAGGCCGACGGCAGCCGAAGGACTGTGTATAAGAAGGGCCCGAAGGACCTCCTGTAAAGGGGGTTTGGAGGGCAAGCAATCGTTTCTTGTTTCTTGTCATCATTAGCTGGTCGAGCTTTGCACCAACCAGACTGTTGAGTTGCTGAACCTCTGAGATCCCCCTTTTCCCTTTAGACGTGACCTCCCTTCCCTAAGGAGGCCGCCGTTTGTTACACGTGCTTGAATGCCAAAGCGGTAGGGTTCGATAAGGGATACGTGGAAAGCGTTATGGATTTTCCAAGTTTTAGGCAGGGCCAGTCGTACCGCCGTAGGAGAGATAACCTTAAGGATCCGGAAGGGCCCGAGCATTTTGGCATCGAGTTTTTTGGCGGGGCGACGTGTTTTTATGTGCCGGGCGTTTAACATAACGAACTGTTTTTCGGTAAGGACTGGCGAAGGGCTTTTCTTTTTATCGGCTCAATGCTTTATCCGTTCCCGGGCTTTTTCGAGGTGTCGTTTAGCTTTTTCGTGCACCTGGGTCATCCAATGCCGGTACAATTGGCTTGCTGGATTGCGTATTCGTCCTAGGAGAGGGGGATTATTGAAAGCTGGGTGGTACCCGTAGTTAGCGAAAAAGGGAGTAATGAAAGTACTTGCCGAAGATATATTATTATAGGCAAATTCCGCCGTGGGTAACAGCTTGACCCAGTTAGTCATTTCGTAATTTACGAAAAACCTAAAGTAGGCTTCCAGGCTTTGGTTAAGCCTTTCGGTTTATCCATCCGTTTGGGGATGGAAGGCAGTGCTTATTTTTGGCTTAATGCCTACCAAATAGAGGAAATCTTTCTACAAATGGCTTGTAAATCTGGAATTTCTATCAGAAATAATATCCAAAGGCATACCGTGCAGTCGCCAGTATTTTTTAGCGAAAATGCGGATAAGGTTATCCAATTTCTTACCCTCGATTTTAAGGGGGACGAAATGCGCCATTTTGGTAAAAGGGTTTACTATTACCCAGATTGAATCGCACCCATCGCTTAAAGGGAGGTCCGTAATGAAGTTTATAGCTACCGTTTTCCAGGGCTGGTAATGCAGCTCCATGGGTTGTAGGGGTCCAAAGGGGGCATGCTTTAGGGCCTTATTGCGTTGGCACTCCAGGTATCCCCTTACGTATTCCTAAACTTTTATTTCGATATTAGGCCACCAAAAGTGCCGAATAATTAACTCGAGGGTTTTATCCATACCCATATGTCTAGCGACTTTTGTGTTATGTTCGGACTCGAGGATTTCCTTTTGCAGAGCCTCCGTTGGCACCCACAGTTTTTCCTTATGATAAAGGAGGCTATCCTTAACTTTTTCACCCTTTTCGAGCTTTTGGAAGCGGCCTTGGTATTCGGGATCCGATATACCAGCTTGTTTAACTTTGTTAGTAAATTCCGTAGCCTACTTTAAAACTGGAATATTGCAAAGCCGGTTTGGGGATAGGAGGAAAAAAGGTGCTTTTTGCGGCAAAGCTTTTTTTATGGGGTTATTTCCTTGTCCTTCCAGGGCCGAAATTTTTGCTGGGAAGTGTTTTTTTTGCAGGATCGTCGTAATCGGCTGATTTTTACTCCCCTTTTTTTTAAGCTTGTGCTGGGGTAATTTCGACAGCACATCGGCTTTTTTATTTTGCTTTCCTGGCCGGTAGTTGATTATAAACCAATAACCAGCCAGTTGTTGTGCCCATTTGGCTTGCTTTCGATTAAGGACTTTGGCCGTTAGGAAATATTTGAGGTTCCGGTGATCCGTATAAACCTCTATCCGGTGCTTTGCCCCTTTGAAGTAATGCTTCCACCTAGCGAAACAGTCGACGACCGCTAAAAGTTCCTTATTGTGGATTTTATAGTTGATTTCGGCGGGCGACATTTTGCGTGAATAAAAGGCAACGGGGTGTAGTTTATTGGTTTCGGGGTCCCTTTGGGATAACACCCCTTTAAGGGCAAAATCTAAAGCGTTTACCTCGATTTGCGCCGGGAAAAACAGATCGAAATGCCGAAATATCGGAAGCGAAACGAAAGCGACTTTAAAAGCTTCGAAGGCCTGGTCCATCTCGGGGGTCCATCGCCATTGGTTTTTAAACAGGGCGTTAGCCGTCGTTATAGGCCTAACGATTTTTAAAAACCCTTTAATAAACCTTTTGTAAAAGTTGGCAAAGCCGACGAACGATTGGGAATTTTTAAAGCAGTTGGGGGCCTTTTATTAGATGATAGCATTAACCTTGTTTTTAGACATTGCAATGCTTTCGGGTCCTATTATATGACTAAAGAATTCGATTTCGTATACCCCCCAAACGCATTTGCGAAGGGCCACGGCCAGGTTATGTTTGGTAAAGCGGCGAAGCACTTCCTTTACTAAACTATCGTATTGTTTTTTAGTTTTTGCGTATATTAAAAGGTTATTTAAATATACGAAAAGCCCGGCATCGATAAGGTCCATAAAAATATGGTTTATTATGCTTTGGAAGGTGGCGGGGGCGTTGATAAGGCCTATAGGCATAACCGTAAACTCGAAAACGCCGTATTTGCAGCGGAAGGCCGTAAGCTATTCGTGCCCCTTTTTTATCCGAATCAAGTTAAACCCGGTTTTAAGATCGATTTTCGTTTTCTATTTGGCATTCCGAAGTCGATCCTGGAGCTCCGTAATAAGCGGGATAGGGCACCGAATCGGAATCGTTTTGGCGTTTACGTCCCTGTAGTCGACTACCACCCTTAAAGGATCGAGGGGGTCTTTCTTTTCTGCGAATATAAGGGGCGAACTGTTGGCAGTTTTGCATGGCCTAACCTTGCCGGTTCGCATATGCTTTTCCAGCCAAGGTTTTAAAACGTCCAGCTCCCTTTAGCTTATTTAGTATAGGGGGCTATGGGTTAATTGGGCTTCTTCCTTTAGGTAAATTTCGTAGTCCCAGGGCTAATAATCGGGAAAACGGGTAGCGGCCGCTTCCGTTATAATAGGAAGGAACTCCCTAAACTCCTTTAGTACCGATTTAAGGCCGTCCGAATCTGCTTTAGCCACTTCCTTAGGGGAAGGAATACCATGCCCGTACTTAATAGCTGCAATAACTGCGGGTTCGACCGTTTTTATATCCTCCCAAAGGCGTAAGCCTTTTAGGGGCCGTAAGTCCTATGGCTTCCAGGCTCGGGGCTTGTTGCACTTCCGGCACTTGTCCGAATCCATACGGATATCCCGAAGGTCGCGATCTAATAAGCCTAACGGTAGGTATTGCCTTTGCTATGCGAAAAGTAGGATAACGTCGCAATCTGGATCCGTAGGACTAATTTCGAACGTTTTTGTAAAATAGTGCGTTTTGTGCCAGAAAGTAACGTCGACCACTAGTTGCTTTCCGGCCTTTGGTTCGACCGCCTTTAAAAAGGTAGTTATAATGCAGGAAATAGCTTTATCAACCAAATGCCTTTGAAACTGCTTGGTTATTTTGTTTGAAATAACCTTCGTATCGCTACCTCCGTTTAAAAGAACCCGAATAGGTATTTTTTCGATCCCTTTGCCTGTATATATATACGGAGGATCGGCTTTGCGAGCTTTTTATCCGTTAGGGGCCTTCGGGCAGCAGCGATAGTCGATGGTTGTTAATAGTCATCGTCCGATTCCGAATCTAATAGCTCGAAAATTCGGGATTTGGTAAGGGCGTTTCCTTCCTGGGCTTTCGAAACGAGGCCGGCGATTTTGGCCTTTTTGGCCCGTAGCTATTCCTCCTATTCGTCCGTTGCAAGGCGTTTAAAGATGGATTTGGCTCCGGCCGTTTTTGCAGGTGCAAAAGGAAGTTCTTTGCCGTTAGTGTCCTTTTTGGCGTAGCATTCCAACGTATGGTGCCCTTTTTTTCCGCAGCGCCAGCAATCGGCTTTGGCTAATTTTCGTGCGTCGATATCGCGTTATTCGACCCCTTCGAGTGCCAGTTTGGTCGTAATCCAAACGTTACTCTTTTTGTCGGCTTTATCGTTGGCCTTCTTTCCAGAACGGGAGCTTGAGGATAGATTTTGGCTTTTGTCCTTGGAGCCTTTGCTTTGGCGACGGCCCGCGTTCGAACGCTCCGAAATCGAAACGTGTCACACGGAAGAACCTGTGGACTCACCTAATCGGCCCCACAGAAGGTCCGGGAACCGGTATAGGTGCCCAACGGCCCTGAGGCCCAAAGGCCGAAGGCCGGAATGGCAGTGTGAATCATATACTTAATACTTCGCACGGATCACAGGGTGGTTTATATAAACCCTGCCATCTCCTATGTCCTCCATGAAAGATTCCTTCTTCCTCAAGCATCTCTTGAGCCCATAGAAAGATTATCTGCAATATAGAGATCCTTCTCCAAGCC
>JNVV01000001.1:4118068-4213494 GCA_000733355.1 Falciphora oryzae
TTTAATTAAAAAATAACAGTTGTACCGTTTTTAAAAGTTTTTATACAAAAAGAACCGCCAAAACGAGAGCTTTATACAAATATATATATTGCTCGGGTGCACGGGCCGCATCGGATTTGCATATATAAAATATATATATTTCCTACATATATAAACCGTTTATATTACCCGGCTAATTTTAACGGTATAAAAAATCGGATAGCTTGTTGGGATTCCGTGCAATTAGGGCTTTAAAATGATATATAAATTATATTTATCGGATAAAAATTGGCCGTTTTTTACAAGGGTAATCGATCGATTTTTTACATATAAAAAAGGAAAAATATCGATTACCCCTATATAAAACGGCCAATTTTTACGCCATAAAAATAATTTATATATCATTATAAAGCCCTAATCGCACGGAATCGCGACGAGCAATCCGATTTTTTATACCGTTAAATTTGGCCGGGTTGTATACGTATATATAAAATTGATCGTTTTCGCTACCGCATGTGCCATTTCGCCGATTGCCTATATCCAAATCAGCTAATTCGAATGCCAAAAATATAAAAAAAAAATCATTAAAAAGCCCTACTTCCCAGCAATCCCAACGTACAACCCGCTTTTTTATAAAGCTAAAATTGGCCAAATTGTGGCCGAGTTCGTAAAGTACGTGCGTTTTTTTTTGTATGGGAGCCACCGCATGTGCGGGAAAAAATCACCTTCGTTCCTCAGACTAGATCCAGTAGAAGTTGCCCGCCCCATAAAAAATCCGTGCACAGACCAGTGACTTCTTGCTAAGCCACATGAGCCACAATTTCGAGGCGGTGGGGCTCTGGCAACTGAAAACTGGAGCATCTAGTCTGAGCCTCTGAGACTACGTTAAAGCACTCCAGAAAGGGAACCCGTTCCTTCCACGGAGAAACCGCTACCCCAATCGGCGTTTAAAACGTCGGCATCATCACGCCAGGGTCTTCAGGACCCCCTATCATCCGATAACCTCCGACGGCAACAAGTTCGGGCTATTGCCTTCGCTGCCTAACAACAGTACAAGGCCGCAACGGCAGGTCCCAGGCACTCCGGAAGCCTCGGGGGACTCCCTCAAGGGCCTCCCCAGGGGCCACCTAACGAACCCCCCGAGCATATTGCTATTCCTTCGGAACCTTCAGAACCTTCGGACTCCTCTTCGGACGACGATACCCCCGAAAATAACGGACGGGCCTCCAAGGACCCCGATTTGCGGGACCTCATCAAAGCCATCCAACAGGGAACTGCTCGCCCGCGTGGGCCGATCCCTACGGCCGTCATCAACCCAGTCCAGCTTAATAAGCCACCCAGTTACGAAGGCAAGGACCTGGCTAAATTTAGGCTATGGTGGCTTCGCGTTACCTCCTATATAAAAACCTACGTCGAAAGCTTTCCTAACGATACAATTAAAATCAACTAGGTCGGGTCCCTACTTACGGAAAACGCACAAGTTTGGCACCATCAACGCCTTCGGTCCCTTCGAAGCGCGCAGCTCGAAAATAACTGGCGGGCCTATTCGGCGGCCCTACAGGAACGCTTCCGGGACGCTACCGAATACTACCGTAACGCCAAAAAAATAAGGGAGCTTAAGTATAAGGGAAATACCGTTCAGTACCTTACTGAACTTTTTAACTTTAACGAAGCGGTGCAATGGTCGGGCGTTATGTTTAGGGAGCACATTTCCCGCACCCTCCCAAAGGAAATTACCAAATTGGTATATTCCCGTTGCGGAGGAGTCCCTAATACGGACGAAGAATTCCTCGCCGCAATTTAGGAAGCCGGCAAAATCCACGAGGTTATGCTCCAGAACCCTAAGCTAACCCCGAAGGATAAGGGAAAAAACGAGCCCGTTTCGACTTCGGAGCGCTCGAACGCGGGCCGTCGCTAAGGCAAAGGCTCCAAAGACAAGAGCCAAAGTCCATCCTCAAGCTCCCGTTCCGGAAAGAAGGCCAACGATAAGGCTGCCAATAAGAAAAGTAACGTTTGGATTACGACCAAACTGGCACTCGAAGGGGTCGAACAACGCGATATCGACGCACGAAAGTTGGCCAAAGCCGACTGCTGGCGCTGTGGAAGAGAAGGGCACCACACGTTGGAATGCTACGCCAAAAAGGACACCAACGGCAAGGAACTTCCTCCTGCACCGGCAAAAACGGCCGGCGCCAAATTTATCCTTAAACGCCTTGCGACGGACGAACAGGAGGAACAGCCACAGGCTAAAAGGGCTAAAATTGCAGGCCTCGTTTCGGAAGCCCCAAACGAAACACGAATCTTTAAATTATCAAATTCGGAATCGGACGATAACTGTTGATAACCATCGATTATCGCTGCTAACCGGACCAGAAGGCCCCTAACGGATAAGGAACTTGCAAGGCCGATCCTCCGTATGTATATACGGGCAAAAGGATCGAAGGAGATACCTATTCGGGTCCTTTTGGACGGAGGCAGCGATACGAAGGTTATTTCGGACAAAATAGCCAAGCAACTTCCAAGGCATTTGGTCGACAAAGCTATTCCCCGCATTATAACTACCTTTTTAGGGGTGGTCGAACCAAGGGCCGGAAAACAACTAGTGGTCGACGTTACCCTCCGGTACAAAACGCACTATTTTACGGAAACGTTCGAAATTAATCCTACGGATCCAAATTGCGACGTTATCCTACCCTTCGCATGGCAAAGGCAACACCCACCCTTGGGCTTATTGGATCGCGACCTTCGGGATATCCGTATGGATTCGGACAAGTGCCGGAAGTGCAACAAGCCCCGGGCCCGGAAGCCATAGGACTTACGGCCCCTAAAAGGCTTACGCCTTCGGGAGGATATAAAAACGGTCGAACCCGCAATTATTGCGGCCATTAAGTACGGGCATGGTATTCCTTCCCCTGAGGAAGTGGCTAAAGCAGATTCGGACGGCCTCGAATCGGTACCAGAGGAGTTTAGGGAGTTCCTTCCTATTATAACGGAAGCGGCCGCTACCCGTTTTCCCGATCATTAGCCCTAGGACCACGAAATTCACCTAAAGGAGGGAGCCCAATTAACCTATGGCCCCTTATACCAAATGAGCTAAAAGGAGCTGGACGTTTTAAAACTTTGGCTGGAAAAGCATATGCGAACCGGCAAGGTTAGGCCATGCAAAACTGCTAACAGTTCGCCCTTTATATTCGCACAAAAGAAAGACCCCCTCGATCCTTTAAAAGTAGTGGTCGACTATAGGGACGTTAACGCTAAAACGATCCCGATTCGGTGCCCCATCCCGCTTATTACGGAGCTTCAGGATCGATTTCGAAATGCCAAATGGATGACGAAAATCGACTTTAAAACCGGGTTTAACTTAATTCGAATAAAAGAAGGCCACGAATAGCTTATAGCTTTTCGTTGCAAGTACGGAGTCTTCGAATTTACGGTTATGCCCATAGGCCTTATCAACGCCCCCGCCACCTTCCAAAGCATGATGAACCATATCTTTATGGACCTTATCGATGCCGGGCTCTTTGTATATTTGGATGACCTCCTGATATACGCCGAGACCAAGGAATAATACGACGATTTGGTAAAGGAGGTGCTTCGCCGCTTTACTAAGCATAATTTGGCCGTGGCCCCTTGCAAATGCGTTTGGGGGGTGCACGAAGTCGAATTCCTTGGTCACATAATAGGACCCAATGGCATCGCAATGTCTAAGGATAAAGTGGACGCTATTGTGCAATAGGAAGCCCCCAAGTGCTTTAAAGATTCCCAATCCTTTATTAGCTTCGCCAACTTTTACAGGAGGTTTATTAAAAGGTTTTTAGAAATCGTTAGGCCTATAACGACGGCCAACGCCCTACTTAAAAGCTAATAGCGATGGACTCCCGAAATGGACCAGGCCTTCGAAGCTTTTAAAGTCGCTTTCGTTTCGCTTCCGATACTCCGGCATTTCGATCCGTTTTTCCCGGCGCAAATCGAAGTAAACGCTTCGGATTTTGCCTTTGGAAGGGTACTATCCCAAAAGGACCCCGAAACCAACAAACTGCACCCCGTTGCTTTCCATTCACGCAAAATGTCATTTGCCGAAATTAACTACAAAATCTACGATAAAAAGCTTTTAGTAGTCGTCGATTATTTCGTTAGGTGGAGGCATTACCTCGAAGGGGCAAAGCACCGGATAAAGGTTTATACGGATTACCGGAACTTCGAATATTTTCTAACGGCCAAAGTTTTTAATCAAAAGCAAGCCAGATGGGTACAATAGCTGGTTGGTTATTGGTTTATAATTAACTACCGGCTAGGAAAGCAAAATAAAAAAGCCGATATGCTATCGAAATTACCCCGGCACAAGCCTAAAAAAGGGGGGAGTGAGGATCAGCCGATTACGACGATCTTGCAAAAAAAACACTTCCCAGCAAAAATTTCGGCCTTGGAAGGACAAAGAAATAACCTTATGGAAGAAGTTTTGCCGCAAGGAGCACCTTTTTTCTTCCTATCCCTAAGCCGGCTTTGCAATATTCCAATTTTAAAATGGGCTACGGAATTTATTAACAAAGTTAAGCAAGCTGGTATATTGGATTCCGAATACCAAAGCCGCTTCCGGAAACCAGAAAAGGGTAAAAAAGTAGAGGATGGCCTCCTTTATTATAAGGAAAAATTGTGGGTGCCAACGGAAGCCCTGCAAAAGGAAGTTTTCAAGTCCGAACATGACACAAAAGTCGCTAGATATATAGGTATGGATAAAACCCTCGAATTAATTACTCGGCACTTTTAATGGCCCAATATCAAGGCAAAAATCCGGGAATACGTAAGGGGATACCTGGAATGCTAACGCAATAAGGCCCTAAGGCATGCCCCCTTTGGACCCTTATAACCTATGGAGCTGCATTACCAGCTTTGGAAGACGGTGGCCATGAACTTCATCACGGACCTCCCTTTAAGCGATGGGTGCGATTCAATCTGGGTAATGGTAGACCCCTTTACCAAAATGGCGCATTTCGTCCCTTTTAAAATCGAGGGTAAAAAATCGGATAACCTTATCCGCATTTTCGCTAAAGAATACTGGCGATTGCACGGTGTGCCTTTGGATATTATCTTTGATAAAGATTCCAGATTTATAAGCCACTTGTGGAAAGATTTCCTCCGTCTGGTGGGCATAAAGCCAAAAATAAGCACTGCCTTTTATCCCTAAACGGATGGATAAACCGAAAGGCTTAATTAAAGCCTGGAAACCTACTTTAGGTCTTTCGTAAATTACGAAATGACTAACTAGGTCGAGCTGTTACCTACGGCGGAATTTGCCTATAATAATACATTTTCGGCAAATACTTCCATTACTCCCTTTTTCGCCAACTACGGGTACCACCCAGCTTCTAATAATCCCCCTCTCCCAGAACGAATACGCAATCCAGCAAGCCAACTGTACCGGCATTGGATAACCCAGGTGCACGAAAAAGCCAAACGACACCTCGAAAAAGCCCGGAAACGGATAAAGCATTGGGCCGATAAAAAGAGAGGCCCCTCGCCGGTTTTTACTGAAAAACAGTTCGTTATATTAAACGCCCGGCACATAAAGACCCGTCGCCCCGCCAAAAAACTCGATGCCAAAATGCTCGGGCCCTTCCGGATCCTTAAGGTTATTTCTCCCACGGCGGTACGACTGGCCCTGCCTAAAACCTGGAAAATCCATAACGCTTTCCACGTATCCCTTATTAAACCCTACCGCTCTGGCATTCAGGCACGACCTGACCTTGACCAGATACTGCGGGAGGCCCCTTCGGTTATAGGAAATTTCGTTATAAAGAAAGTTATAGATTTTATGGATACAAGCGGGAAAGTTCGTTACCTTGTCCAGTGGGAGGATTACCTACGCAAAAAGGACTGGACGTAGGAACTTTAGGAGCATTTCGATACCGACGGATCTAAGCAGCACGTTATAGCTTTTCATCGGCTTAACCCCGACAAGCCTAAGGACCCCCGCGTGCTATAAAACATAGGCACGGCCGCATCCCTTAAGCGGGCCTCGGAAGGTCTCGAGACGCGCCCTAGGAAGAGGAGGATAGTGTCACACGGAAGAACCCGTGGACCTAACTAGTCGGCATCACGAGTCGGCCTTACGGAGGTTCGGAGACCCGCATAAGCGGTCAACGGCCCCAAAGCCAAGCGGTGAAGGTTGGAAGGCAGTGTGAATCATGTACTCGATACTTCGCACGGATCACAAAGGGTCTATATAAACCCTGCCATCTCCTATGTCTTCCACGAGAGATTCCTTCTTCCTCAAGCATCTCTTGAGCCCATAGAAAGATTATCTGCAATCTAGAGATTCTTTCTCCAAGCCGTCTTTAACCCCTTGTTACACCCTGGAGGAATGCCGGAAGTGCACTATTAGCACGGCAAACACGGCCCCGGGCGGCGACTCCTTATCGGTTAGGCTGCTTACAGCGGTATGGCTGGCAATAGGGGAATACGTTAGGGCCTTTTTCGAAGCATGCCTTAGGGCCGGGCACCACCCGGGCCCCTTCCGCACCGCGGAGGTGGTAATGCTAAAAAAGCCAAATAAAAAGGATATAACGGATCCGAAGTCCTACCGCCCGATAGCCCTGCTCCCGTGTTTAGGGAAGGGGTTAGAGCGTTTGGTAGTTTCGCGGATGGCATCCCTCGCGTTGCAGCACGGGCTGATAGCCCCGCAACACGCCGGGGCTACCCCCAAAAAGGCCGCCACCGATCTAACGGCGTGCGTGGCCCATAAGGTGGAACGGGCTTTCCAAAAGGGCAAAACGGCCGCCCTCGTTACTATGGACGTATAAGGGGCTTTCGACGCCGTACTCCGCCGGAGGCTCCTCCGGAGGCTACTAGCCTAAGGGTAGGACCCAACATTCGTACGATAGGTATCATCCTTCGCAAAAAACAGGGTGGTTAAAGTGCGTTTGGAAAACGCTACGGCACCCCCTTTTTCCCCGGACTGTGGGCTACCCCAAGGGTCACCGGCGTCACCGGTCCTATTTATGCTCTATATGGCCGAAATCCTACCTAAAGCAAAAGCGGTCAGGTACGGATATGCGGACGATATAGGCATTTGCGTAACGGGAGGCACCCCGGAGGAGTGCTCCCGTAAAGCAAGGGCTACGGTAACGGAAATCCTCCGTTGGGGAAGGGCTAATAAAGTGGCTTTCGACCCGGGGAAGTGCGAGCTTATGCATTTTTCCAGGCAGAGACATCCTACAACCCCAGCGGTTACGGCGGAAGGCCTTACCATACAACAAGCTACAGGAGCTTTACGGTGGTTAGGGGTCCTTTTCGATCCACGGCTTAATTTTAGCCCGCACGTTAACCATAGGGTTGCAAAAGCCCAAAGCGTTGCAAACCACCTCCGGAGGCTTACGAACTCGATAGGGGGGATACCGGCACACTCGGTACATAAAGCCGTTACAACAGTTATAATCCCTACGGCTTTATACGGGGCTGAAATGTGGTATAGGGGCAGAACCAAACCACACCCGTATAAGCCGGCATAACAGCAAAGTACCCGGCAAAGCCATTTAGTCGAACGGGTTGATAAAGCCCTACAAGCGTCCCTCCGGGCAGTGGTACCAGCTTGGAAAACCATACCGATAAACGCTTTGCACTACGAATCCGGCATTCCCGGCGCTGAAGCCCTTTTGGAACAAGCACGTTTCCGTTTTGCGGCCCGCATAAAAACGGTTCCGGAAAATTACCCCTTGGCCGCAACGGCTAAGCCGATTTTCAATGCCCGGGGGCCTAAGGCAGGCCTGCCCGGCAAGCTTACGACCTCGTTGCAAAGGACAGCCGGACTCCTCCCGGCCTGCACTCGCCCGGCCTACCTCCTTTACAAATATACGGGGCTTACGGTGGCTACATAAAAAAAGCAAACAGCCGCTAAAGCATTTATAACGTAGCTTCGCACTCTCCCCCCTACCGACGTTATAATATATAGCGATGGTTCTAAAGCGGAAAACGGGGCAATTGGTTACGGCTGGGTAATCCACCAAACCGGCCAACGCAAACTTTCCGGGCACGGCCGGCTGGCGCACCCGGCGGAAGTGTTCGACGGCGAAGCGGAAGGGGGCCGGATGGGCCTCCGTAAAGCCGTTCGGAGCTTCCGCAACTGCACTTTCCATTTGTGCCTCGATAACACCTCGGCGGCTAACGGCTTTTTAAGCACGGCTCCCGACAGCTCACAAGGGGCCTTTAAAAAAAGTCCATTACTTTATGGATAAATACCGGGTACACGTCCGTTGGTCCCCGGGCCATACGGGAATCCCCGGGAACGAAAAGGCCGATGCCGAAGCAAAACTGGGATCGGCTTTGCCGATACCCCAACACTCCAAGCCAACGGTGGCCGGAATAAAAGCTTTAGCCCGGAAGATAGCCCGGGATGCCCGAACCGCCTGGTTCGAAAACAACCTACCGGGCCGGTACAAAGCTATAGGCCTCCCGCCGGCACCACGGCCTGCACCCGAAGCTTTACAGCTGCACCGGAAGGTGTTACAGCGGCTAATAGCCGCACGTACAGGGCACGGGGACTTCGACTGGTACCACCGAAAGTTCCAACACGAAAACGACAACCCGTGCCGGTGCGGAAGAAACAAATCCCCCTTCCACCCTGTATACTGCAGGCTGGCTAGGGCGGCAAAAAACAAGTGGCCCATAACGGACCCCTCCCCGGCCTTTGATAGGCCCGGATATTGGAAACGGCTATTGCAAAAGCCTTTCCTTTTTGCTTCGTTCGTCGAAGCTACCAACTATTACACTATCGCTGGGCGATAGTAACAGGGTTTAAATAGCTCGCATATAACCTATTTTCCTTTTCCCTCTGCACTTTTCACTTTTCTTTTGTACTATGTGGACCAACAGTAGGCTCGTTAGTCCCCCGCACCTCCGGCCGGGCCCAAGGGGGGTTTATTGCGATCCCTCCCGCCACACCCGGCCTCACTCTTTTTCCGGCACTCTGCCGGCCGACAGCTTTCACTACCACCAATAGCAGCGCTTACAGCGCCCCGGCGTTTATTCGCCCCTTTTGCCGATTGCCCGCTCACCAATAAGGAGCGCCGGAATGCGGCCCGAACTCCGTGTGCTTTGGGCTTGCCCTTTGGTTTGATTTTGTTAGCCGCCTTGATAGCAACACGTAGCCTAATGTCAAGCTTAGGTAGCGCTAGCACGTCGTATGCCCCCTGGGAGGCAGGGACTGGTAGATCCCGATTTTCCGACGTTAAATAAACTCACTCACTCACTCACTCACTCCTGTCAGCGACCCCATCCCTCGAACCGCAAATTCGAGCGCGCAACTCAAATTCCCTAGCATGTCGCATATTTGCTTAGGCCACGCAAAACGCTGATCCCGACCCATGTGTTAAATATGAAAATCCCAGCCCTATTGAATGGTGCAAGCACTATTTTGGGTAGATTTTCCTCGACTTATACGCCTCCCTTCACTGCCCTGCCCCGCTTGCCGCAGCGTATTAATGTTTGGTATTAGCGCAGCTGGGCGTGGGTGTTTGCCAGGGGCTAACCCTCCATCCGGCGGCTAACAGTAACCGGATCATTATCCGGTGCCGCTGGCCGACTACAAACCATTTGATGCGGGACTGTCACCGCGATCACTTTAATTTTCCCAATTAAGGCCCCAGAGATCCCACCGAGCCATTTATACGTCGTGCTGTTGGCACACTAACGCGCAGCCTCACCCCGCCCAGTTAGCATTTAAGTCGCATCCGAGTTTCAACGCTGCACAATCTCCGCACAGCATGCAGCCGTCTGCTTTACTGCTTGGCTTGGAGGCTCTGCATTGTGAGGCCTCGTGCCATTTTTACCGCTGCCAACGGAGTAACAACATGGTCGCTTTCATCTTCCAATAAAATCAAAAGAAATAACAACTCCTGCCACCCCGCCATTCCCCAGTGTCACGGCACCCAAAGGGTCACGTGCCCAGGCCCTCTGCACGGGCCTCCCAGGCAGGGCCTCCGGCCCCAGCCTACTCCGGATAACAATCCTACTTCTGCTACCGATTATCCAGCCCTTGCACGCTTTGATACCTAGCGTCGTTTTACTTGAACATTTCTGTCATGGCTGACAGAGGGCCTGGGCCGGCCACGTGACCTGGCCTCCAGGCACCACAAATATCTTGCACCCAGGGCCTCCAGCCCTGGTGCCTGCAATTCTTCTCAATACAACCCACCTAACCACCACTTCTGACGACCTACCTATCGGCTCTCACAATTTCTTTCCAACTTCGAAAAATCGACTACCAACCTACCAACCCACCGCCACTTTATTTTGCGAAATTTGCTACTTGCTAACATGTTCCCAATACCATCCACGCTAGAAAAAAGCAATGGCCCCTTCATTTTCGAACTCGGTTGCTTCGAAAATATCAGGGACGGACGTTACGGCCCGGTTTTCTGAGTTTAGGATACATCATTAAATACACCAACCGCCGGCAGAGTAATGGCAGCGGAGCGCCTCGATCTCGAAAAGCCGGCGTTGCAAAAAGCCCTTTCGATGCTGGAGTAAAAGCCCGACCCCGAGCGGCGCTCGTACGCCGTCGTGGATTATATCGGCTACCAGCGTCACGAAGGCCACACCTACCTAATTAGGAATACGTTAGTGAGGAGCCGATTAGGGATATTATGCGTATATTCGGGGAACAATTCGGGGTCTTCGATGCCTAAAAAATCCTCCGCGATATTGTTCGGGGCCTCCGCGAGGCGTACACCGACCTGGGCTTTTCGGTCGTCTTCTTCGATGCCGAAGAGATTTGGATAGACGGGCGCACCGTCGCGAAAATCGGCGTTACGTACCTCGACACCGCCGTTACGGGCCAGCAGCCGTTCCGGCCCAGCGCCTTAACGGTGCCCGAAATGATCTTTGGCCGGGCCGTCGGCGGCGACCTGCGCAAGGCCGACATTTGGCTACTCGGCGTCGTGGCCGTCCAGATGCTGTCGTCGAAGAGGCTCGACCCGCTAGTTCCTGACTTTTCCGCGGCCGCGGCGGTCGCGGTTAGGATTTTGAAGCAGGGCCGGACTGGCTCCGGGCTGGAGCTCCTACTACCTGACTACACCGACGTGCTTCCTGGGGATCCGCAGGCGCTGGACTTTGTGCGACAGTGCCTTGCCGTGAGCAGCGACGAACGGCCGACTCTCGATGAGCTGTGGGATCATCCGTTTCTGGCAATGGCCGCGGAGGAAGGTACTTAGTAGATACTTGGCGGTATTGTAGCATAAGCTGCTGATAGCAATTCACTGTTTTTTTTTCGTTTTTTTTTTCCCTTTTTTTCTTCCTTTTTTTTCCCCCCTCCCGTTAGATTGGACCAATGCAAGGCGTGATCAAGCTGGCACAACATACATGATTCTCTAAGATGCCAGGCCCCAAGTCAAATCCCTCTTCCTCGTCGCCGATGTATCTGGACGGCATGGCCTCAAGTTCTTAGGTTGTCACCCACGACCCATTCCTCCTGATTATGACCCCATCCCGCGGCTGTAGCAGTAGTACAACCGGCGGACAAAAGTACCGACGGATTTTCGATTTTTTCTAAGACCCAAAATCAGCCCTCAACTTCAACGCACCACTGCACGGTAAGCTTTCAATCAATTCGTACCAAATTTGAAAATTTGCAAAATTGATGATAAGGAAATGCGCGTGTATTTTTTACTTATTTTTTGAAGCTTGTTTACGAGGTAGATTTACTCGCAAAGTTACCATACAAAAAAAAGTCTAATATTTGCACACCCTTTTTCCAAATACCTCCCACGTAATAAAATATACCTATATAAATAAAATAAAATTTTAAACGTATATTTTAATGGTTCCAATATACGGTAAAAATATAATAAAAAATACTTTACTATTTAAATTGTTATTTATTTATCATAGAAACCTTTTTGTTATTTATGCGAAAATTCGGAAAAAATACCTGTCCTTTTTGCAGGCTATTTACATAACCACTTTTATTTTAACCACTTTTTAATTTATATAAATCGCTTTATTAAAGGTTAAATTTTCGAATGATAACATTTTCTCAATTTAGCTATTGGGATTGGGTTAAAAATTGGCTTTGATTCCGCTGTTCTGTAAGCCGAGGTGGGAGACAGAAAATGTCGGTACTTTTGTCCCCCCACTGTAGACTGCGGAGCGCCGGCCCCCAGCGGGTGCAGTCAAGCCTGCAAGTACTCGAATCGGGAGGCCTACGCCGGTAACTGCCCAGCGTAGAGCGAGGGCGAGGAAGAGGTTGTGGCCAAGGCCTTAACCTGCCTCTTTGGTGCTGCTTGCCGACACGGAAAGTGAATATGCGGTTGCAAAAACGGCCAACATGGTGGAGCTAGCAGGAGAGGCGAGGCGCAGTTGCAAATGCGCAGTCGCGGTGCGGCCAGCATGGAGACCGTTCCACTTACACTAGGCCAGGCGAAAACCCACCCACGGGTACCCATTTCAACCCGTGGGTTTACCCAAAAATTTGGACCCAAACCCAAAAAATAGGCACCCATTTGGGTTTTGGGTTTTGGGTTTTGGGTTTTTTTTGGGTACCCACGGGTAACCCAAAAAAACAGAAAAGCATACAAAAAAAAGAGGGCGGGGCTGCAGTAGGTGTTTTTATTGGTTGCACATTTTTTGGACCCGTGAAAAACCCAAAACCCAAAACCCAAACCCATAAAAAACCCAAACCCAAAACCCAAAACCCACGGCGGGTACCCAATGGGTACCCGTTTTGGGTTTGGGTCCAATGGGTTTGGGTCCTTTATGGGTCCTATGGGTTTTGGCCGTCCCTAACTTACACGCAGAATAGCAACAAGGCCCACCATGTAACCGTGATGACAACCAACAAACAACCTACATATCCTAGCTATGAACTGATGGCCAGGGGGCAGATCGTTGGTTATGAATGAAAGTAGTTATGGGCGGCCTGGAAGATCTATTTTCGTCGCAGACCCTATCCAGTCTCCTTCCCAACTGCCAACGACCGCTTACTGTGGTTTACGCCTTGCCCATTCGTAAGCGTAGCAGAGAGAGAGAGCTGTCTCCGCGGTTCCAACAACATTCGGAGTGTTGGAGTGATGCCATGGAATGAGTACCTACCCAGCGGGTAGAGAAACGCCATCAAACTCGAATCCAGAGGGTCTCACCTTTGTAGATATAAAAATGGTTTCATCCGCCCGTCCAAATGTTTTTTTTTTTTTTTTGCAACATCTACCCATCACTTCAATTCCAATATCCCACCATCATACACACGACAACAGTGATCAGCATTCACGCAAACCCAACATCTCCACCTAAACAATTTCTACATCTCGCCCCTGCAGCCCGTCCAGAAGACCTCACGCACCTCGTTCGCTCTCATACCCGCTCGCGACAACGGTCAAGCCCACCACTCGTCATTGGCTGTATCCCAACTCCTGACTACCGAGCACCCCGTTGCCATTCTCCATCTCGACACGTTAACAGCCTGGCTGGAAACCTGTCACTAAGTCCCTGTGAGCATGTCCCAGGGGCCATATCACGGAATGACTTGCGGCTTTTGGGTCTGGTTTCTTGAATCACGGGAGTTTGGGTTTGCGCTTTTGGGTCTGGTTTCTTGAATCACAGGAGTTTGGAGTTGCTGGACATGGCCTATGGTTTTTATAGTTAGGACCTATCCGACCCTGACAAAGGTTGGCTGGCGAGCAGAGATTCCAATGTCAGCCTCATCTACCACCTTTACTACCGAAGTCTCCTCTAGGGTTTTTCTTTTCTTTTAATGACATGATGGGCCAAATGTTGAAAGGAATCACGAACTGATCCCACCATTCTGCTTATTTACTCACCTTCTTTTGGTCCTTCGCGGCGTGGCCTTATTCACCGGGATTAATGCGCCTTTATAAGAACCGGACAACCGGATAACTTCCGTCCCAGGCTGTTACCGCCGTCCCTGATTTCGAAAAAGGGCAAAATGTGGCAGATAGAAGAATCGTGGATATGCATTGGGTGGCGAGGGCCAGGAATCGTCCTCGTCAAGTAGAAACCCCGGGGAAACGCAATAATCTTTTAATTAGGCTTGGGATCGGTCACGGCAGACTATTCCAGCTTGTGCAATGGTTAGGCTTTTTATTTTGTTTTCTATTCTCGGCCACTCGCATATCGACACCGCTAACCTTAGGATCGCAACCTAGCTAGGTAGGTAGGTATATGGCTGCTAATTTTGCATCCCCCGAAGCCCGGCAGTTTAGCTGAGCCATTTCTACTGCTATGCATTGCACCATAAGGGCGCGGTACTCCAGTCCGCAAGGCCAAAAGGTTCCTAGATTTTTTAACGAAATTTACAAGTACCGGCCTTGTGGCAAGCTTGGGATGAAGGATTATGGCAGGAGAGCGAGGGGGCTGGGCAGCAATTGCACTGGTCTAACAGATTGCCCTATAAGCATGTGCAGGCTATGTGACCACCACATACGACCATACCCACTGGAATATACGGGATCCCGTCCGCTCTCCCCTAGTCAAACCAGTGAGGGCCGAACTAGTACTCAGGTGGGTGACCACTGGGGAATCCTCGGTGTTGTATGTTTTTTCATCTTTTTTTTTCCCACAAACATACGAGAGCTTAGATTCATCTTTTTATTTTATTTTGGCGGGCGCGTGGGTGCAGCGCACTTGCGGCCGGACAGAGTGGGGTGGGGTGGGTGACTGCGTCCCGTTATCACGCCCTGTCCTTGCCAGACCGTGGCGATGTTGTGGAAGTCATTATATAGTGCGTCGCAGTGAAGTGAAACAAATACTCTATAATCTTTGACAGCTTCGGCCTATGCTGCTTAGAAGGTCCAGCTCGCCCTCTCAGTCCTTGGAAACCCCGAGTCTATCAGTTTTTGTATATCCCCTAACGTAGAGTCACCAAACCGGTGTTTCAAGGCCTCCTCTGCCGTCTTCCCTGTGTCGTCGCGAAGATCCAAGCGTGCCCCCTTTGCTATCAAAGTCCCAGCAGCCTCCAAAAAGTAGGACCGTTCGATCGGAGCTACGTGCCTCCTGTGAAAATCCTCATAGTGTTGTATTCTCGATGGGATAGACCAAGGCAGGGCGAGAAGGTGCAAGGCCGATCTGTTGGATCCGTCAACGGCGTTCAACTCCTCGATGCCGTCACTTGCGTCAGCTAGCAATCGAATGCAATCAACACGCCGCCTGAAAACTCCCTCGATGCAATGGGTTGCTTTTTTGGTCATGGCCCGGGCGTGGGAAAGCAACGGGGTTTCTCCGAGATCGTTGCGGGCTTTGAGGCTGACCCCGGCGGCAAGCAACAGTCCCATGTTGGCAACCTCATCAGATCTCCATCTCTTCTTGCTGGATACATGGACTATTTCATCGGTCGATATATTAGCCAGGGGGGCAAACATGGTGACAGGAATACTCGACAAGTCAGTAACTCACGGGCATTGTTTCCAGCTCGATCCGCAATGTTGATCTTCGAGGTTTTAGCCCTGCGGCAGGCCACATCCGCACCCGCATCGAGCAGTAGCTTGATGATCTCGGGGTTAGTTCTTCGATGCGAGGTGACAAGCAGAGGCGCAATTCCCCTGAATCCGATCCACCCGATGAAGCAATCCGTGTCCGCCCCGGCACCGAGCAGCAAGCCGCTGATGTTTGGGGAAATGCAGCCTTTACCGAGCGAGACAGTGGCTGTTGCGTCAAAGGTGTCAAACTGGGCGACGGCGCCAACCTTGCGGCCGTTGACGTCGGCGCCATTGCGTAGAAGAGTCCTGACCATTTCCGTATGATCACGGAGGCAAGCCACAGCTAGGGGCGCGATTCTGGCAGAGCACTCCGCAGCTTCGAACTGCAGGTTGGCGTCGGCTCCGTAGTCAAGGAAAAGCTGGAGCAGTTCGGGAGTTTTGGTGCAAAGAACAGCTTTGAACGCGCGGCGGAAGCCAGGGTGACAGCTGAGTGCTTCCTTGCTCCCCAGATCGCCCAGCATACTGGAAAGCAGGATGTGCGCTATATGAAGGCGCGTCGTTGCGATCTTGGTTATGGTTTCATCAGAGTCATAGCGCGATTCTCTGACCCATGGACATTCTATAGAGCCCGCGACGCATTCTAGTGCCACCAAATTGGTATCGCGAAGACCGTGCTCCTCAACCAGAAACTCCAGGATGCGGCTTGTTCGGCGACCGCAGGCCGCCACTGCGAGAAGACCATCCAGCGGATGGATGGTAGCCCCTCGAGACATGAGCCACTTGACCAACTCGATAGACTCGGCTTTCACTGCCCGGTGCAGCTAGAAATGGAGTCGGAGAAGAGACGTTAGATACAGGGAGACTCTACCACCAGGTGTGCTGGAACATGGAAAACCCGGGGGGAGAGAGCTTACCAAGCTATCGCGATATCTGCCCAACCCATCCTCTTTCATCATGCCTGTGTTGATATCTATGCCATGGTCGAGCAATATCTCAAGCGTATCGAAATGACGTTGCTGAATTTCGATGATATCTTCCGGTTGGGAAAGCACAAGGAACGACGCGGCCCCCATGACCTGGATTCCCCCGATGAGTTCCTCGTCAACAACTTCCAACTCTGCCCGAAAAGGCGCGTTGACGTCGGCGCCCGAGGTGAGCAGAAGACGGACCATGGCCGGATCGGCATTCATGGCTGCGACATGGAGCGGTGCGACGATACTGAAACCTTGGTATGCTTCTATATCGGCGCCAAGCGCGAGCAAGAATGCTGCCATGTCGAGGTGGCCATGTGAGACCGCCGTCAGCAGCAGCGTCCCCCTGGTGGCGATATGGAAGAAACGAAATGTCATATTAACATCGAATATATCCAACAATCGGATGGCGGCGGTGAGGCGGCTAATGTTTCCCTCGATCACAGCCTCGGCAGCTTCCACTATGTTCGGGTCATTTTCGTCCGCGCGCAGATGCCTATTTCCGCGTTGGCGGATGGATCGCCAGGTCTCCTCGTCTAGCGCCTCAATCATAGGGAAGGCGGAAGAAGCCATCCCGCTGTTTTCGTGGGGATGGAGAATGGCAAACGAAATGATAAAGGTCGAGAGGGTTGAGCTCAAGGTGAAGGCGTGGGCGTGAAATGGATGATTGTTTGTTGGATTCAGGAAGGTTGGGCTGAGGTGTTGTCTGGTATCCATAAACGGCAGGCAGCAGTGTGGTGTGGGGCGGTTCACGCAGGTTGGTCGCTCAATTGTAGGTAGCCAACCATGATCCTTGGCATTGTGACTTCCGTGCAATTGATGCTGGGTACCTACCTAAATACCCGGCCCACAGTTGTTGGTATCCCTGGCTTGGGGCTGGCCGTCTTGTCGTTGCTTTTCGTTGCGTTTGCTAGTGTTATCGCGGCGGTGATATTGGTCGCAAGAAAGGACGTTTTTGTCTGTTTCTCATCTACGGCGAAGCCCGCCCCCTTCAAAACGGCAGGGGCCGATGATAGCACCAATGTGGCAGCACTTGAGAGGTGACGGCTGCCGCCGCGTTTGTAGTAATGCATCCAAATAAGGGGAGCTAGTCGTCGGCATGCTCAGCTTTGCGTCGCTTGTCCCGGTCCGCCGTGTTTGTTTTCTTTGTTTCCTTCTTTAAATCCATCGATCCTTCCATGCCACCGCTCTGTGCCGACCAATGATGGTGGCTATAGTCTGTAGAGGCCTGCCTCTAGACTTTGCTTATGACAAACTGAGGCTCTCTATACGTCCGTTGGTGCCCCATTTTCCAGCCACTTTGTTCTTCTTTTCATTATCTCCGTGGCTTGGCCACACGCGGCTACAATGCACGCACTCCTTTCGACCATCGTCCCTACAAGCTATCAGGCAACTCTTGCCATTGGAAATGTCGGCATTAGCCCAGGACGTCAAAACAATGAATCTCTAGTTGGTTCTCTAGTGGTCAAAAACCCTCACCTCGCCCTCATCCCACATCCTTTCCTCGCTGCTATCGCTCACCAGAGTCTCCAACACCCCTTACCTTTTCCCCAGTGGCCAGTCGAGCCTCTTGGCCTTTAGCATGTCACTTTGCTGGCTTTAAGCGGCTTCACAGAGACTCCAGATTGCTGGTTCTGCATCACATACAATTACTCAAGACCTGTTAAAGACCATACGTACATATACACCCAATATGAACACCATCTCAGCCCAAGCCACAAGCGGGCCTCCTGCCTCTCCCAGGTCATGGGCCTCGGGGAACCAAGAGCAGCAACAGCAGCAACAGCAGCAACCAGCATGGCCCACGCAGGCACAGGCCGCCACAAACTTCAACTTCCCCCACGCACTGCCCATCAAGATAGACACCCAAGCCGAGTGTCTACCGATGCACCAAGGCGGGGGCTCCCGCGCCGTCGCCACCATAATCATCAACACCAGCGGCCGCGACAGCAAGAACAAGAGCCGGAAGCGCGACAGCATGGACATCGACGGCGAGGAGTCGGGGCCGGAGCCGGAGCGCCGCGAGCCGGACGAGCGCACGACCAAGAGGCTCAGAAAGATGGCCAAGCGCGAGGTCCAAAGGCAGCTGAAGAAGGCGTTCGACAGGCGGTTCGAGAAGCTGTTCAAGGCGCACATGGACCAGTACGTCTGGGGGATGGACGGCGAGTCCGAGGCGGCGGAAAATGAAGCCGGGGACACGTCCGCTTCGTCGTCGTCCTCTGCGGAGGCCGCGTCCGCCAGGCAGCACCGGCCAAGCACCCACCGCCCACGACGCAACGTGGCGATGCGTGGCGGGGGCCCCGTGCCTGACTTTGGTGGTGGCGGAAGGGTGTTCGAGATCCCTCCTTCCCCTCCTCCCCGTTCCCCTACGGTCTTTACTCCCAGTGGCTGCTCCAGCAGCAGCTTCACCCCCGACAGTCCTCCCGCCCGGTTCGGCCAGGGTCATTTCGCGCCACCATCTTTCGGCGGCCAGACACGAACCAGCAGTGGCGACTTCCCGGGCGAAATTCGGCGCCAGGGCACACACGTCTACGGATATCAAAGAGGCGGCGGAAGCAGCGCTCCGAGCTCACGCCAGCGCCCGGGGCACGGTGGCCGGCCCTCTAGCCCGAGAGGCGCGGCTGGCATCTTTGGGCTCCTTGGTGGCGGCGGCGGCGAGTCGTATCAGACGTACAGGGAGCGAGACGACGTCGATATGAGCGACGGCTAAGGCGGGTTATCGGGTATCTGGTGCTGAGGTGGGTATTTGGTACATGAACGGTAGGAACGATACGAAGTAATGGCATAGCCAGCCCTGATATGACCCAAATTTGAACTCGACTATGCTGCGCTGTATTTTTCCCTAATCACAACTTTGCTCCCGTCATTAGACACGGGTCGGCTGAAGCCTTCTCGAGATATCGATGTCCTCCAGGAAATCCCGCTGCCTGCTTGATGTTCGACGTCCCCAGACGCATCGAAGGGCCGATCTTGCATCCTGTGGATGTCGCGGTTGGCCAGCGTGACTAGAGCAGCGATAGTGGTCCACGCCAGGGCCGGAGCAGGTGCAGCCGTGCCAGATGTCCCCACTCCCCGTCCGCGGAGGCGCTGCACCATCATCCAGGCCCTCCGTGCCGGCGGGGAGCGTGAGCAGCCCGATGTCGCCGTCGGCGCCGTCCTGGGGGCTGGGCACGTAGGAGCCGTCGAGACCGTCCAGGGTGATCGTGGCGATGGACTTGTGGGTGGACTGGTGCGGCCGGCCGAGACTGCCAGACAGCCGCCCGCCGCTGCCGGGGCCGTGGCCCGCCGGCGTGGCGCCGCCCGTCCTGCTTCTGGCGCGCCTCCACCGGTCCGGGGTGCAGTACCTGGCAAAGGGCGTGAGGAAGGGCAGGCAGGCGCAGACGATGCTGGACCAGAGCTCGATGGAGGACCACGATATGCTCACGAGCCACGAGCCCACGGTCTTGCCGCCACTCACCGCCAACTCCATGGTGTCCCGAAGGCGGTAGACGCTCACGCCGACGACGCTGGAAAAGTTTTGTGTCGCGTTTGGCTTGCTGTCAGTCTCGTCAAGCCCGTACCGGGAGGATCAGGAAGAAGGCCCGGACCACTTACAACCCTCCAGAAAGGAGGACCATCGAGATCCCGAGCTTGCGCATCGGCCTGGCCTGGAGCGGCGGCAGGAGGGGCGGCGGCAGGATGAGGACGACGAGGTCGCCGACCGAGTTGAGCAGGCCGCATATGAGGACGACCTGATGGCGGGAGCAGTGATCGCGGATGGAGGCGCGGACGATGCTCCCTAAATCCCTATAAAACGACGTGCAGATCATGGACACCATAGCTGAAACGACGCAGTAGATGCCCGTGACGATGACGGTGGCGCGGATGAAGACGGATAGGAACCTCGAGCACGTGTTGAAGTTGAGCAGGTAGTAGAGCACCGAGAGCTTGGACAGGCCCGTCGACAGCGCGAAGGCGGGGATCGCGCCGTAGCCGAATAGCTTTGATGTGACGGTGCCGTCAAGGCATTGTTAGGATGTTCCCACTTCTTCGTATTTACCTAGGCAGGAGTGCAAGCAAGCGTGGCTTTCTTCTCCTTGGGGACCTCCAAACAAACCTGATAGAGCACGACGGCCTCGCGATCTACATCGCCCTGGAGTCCGAGCACCTTTGCGGTCATGTTGTCGCCTGGGATAAAAGGAACGTTGTATGTACGTCAATAAACAGCCTCGTCGAGAAAGCTGTCGAGAAATATCAACCAGGGCCAAGAAGCGGCTTGACATACCGACGGGAGTCAAGACCAGGGCAAAAAACTTGGGTTGGCCTCGTCGTCAGCAGCTGCCGCGGGTTTGTGGCTTGGAAGTCGCCGGAGGACTCACGAATGCGGCGACAATGAGGGCTGCCCAAGGAGAGTCAGGTCTAGCTCGACGGACTGGCTGCCTAGTCTTGTGCCAAGGAGGAGGCCCAACAGGGGGAGAGGAGAGGCTGTCATACGGTCTTCGATCTTCCACCTTCGCAAGATGCGCAGCGTGGTGAAGATGCGCACGCCGAAGAAGGGGAGAGTGATGAGCGGCATCAGATATTCCGCGCGCCCGAGGCTCGGGACCAAAGCCCCCAAATCTTGAGAGGCCATTGAGACGCGCTGAAGAGCCAAGAAGAGAAGACAAAATTGTCCCTCGTGCTTGCTTCTTTTTTACCGATCCAAACTCAAAGAACCACAAAATTGCGGTAGGCTGCTTTTCCCAGCCGGAGGCGTCGGCACCAAGCAGCCGTCGGCCCAAAGACCAAGCCGTGGGAGGCGTCTAGCGCTAAATGGGATTCGATAAATTAAGATCGCCCTGGCGGCTGGCCTAATGCTAGCGTGTCAGCCGCCATGCGAGGTTCAGGCAGATCAGCCCTGCGCAGCATGGGTGCTTTGCGATTATTTCTGTTCTGTTCATGGCTGCGTTGCAGTCTCATGCGGTCAACCTCCCTGGGGTTTCAAGGAGGGGGAAGCCTATTGGTGACAGGCGTGACGGGAGTGCTAAGCTGCCCCGTTGGCATGGTGGGATCTCGCGGCAGCCACCGAGGACCAGGCTTCCTGTCGCCTGGGCTACGAGGCCAAAAAGCAAGCAGAGCAACGCTACAGGAAGCAGGGATGCAAACAAGGGGGCGCAGAAACATGAAAAGACCAGGGACAACAATGGAGGTCGAAAAGCCGAGAAAAGCAAGTGGAGTCGGGAAGCTCGAACGGCCCGCTTCGCTGGACACTCGGCCGATCCGACGCGGGGTACATGCACGTTTGCCCCGTCAAGGAAACGTCATGACGGATCAATTGCCATGGTTGCGGGGGCTTCCTGGAGGAGGCGGGCGCGGTAAGTCCAAGGCCCAGGAGACCGGCGTGGATCTCGGGGATTTCGGGCCATCATTGGTGCGACAGCACATTCCAGTGAGGAGAGGGGTCGTTGACGGTGGAGCTGTGGAGTATGAACGCACCCTGTGCTACAAAATCACGCCCACCCCTCCTGCTCAAAAGAAGCTGTGCAGCTGTGGCTGTGGGGGACCAAATGCACCCGTTCGGCATGCAATATGCAATATATCACAATGCCTGACCAATCACCAGTTACCGTGGTCGACGTCCGCTTCGAGCACCACCGTCCGGGCGAGGCGCGCGGCATCGACGAGACGGAGCCCCGGCTGTCGTGGCGCTTCGCCAACGCGCCGCCCGCGTTCCGCCAGGAAGAGTACGAGATCCGGCTGAGCAGGACGACGCCCGCCGACGGGACCACGACGGAGCTGTGCTCCATCCGGGTCGAGTCTCCAGAGTCCCAGCTCGTCCCCTGGCCTCTGAAGCCGGATGGCACGGCGGTGGTCGGCTCGCGCCAGACCATCTCCGCCCGCGTACGGGCCCGGCCGAAGAGCAGCAGCAGCAGCAGCAGCGCGGCCTGGACGCCATGGAGTGAGCCGGCGTGGTTCGAGACCGGGCTCCTGTCAAGGGCTGACTGGACCGCCGCCAGCCTCGTCTCGGCACCATGGGCGGGCAAGGACCCAAACACGCCGCAACCTGAGGATCTGTTCCGCAAGACCTTCGACCTGGGGAGCAAAGGGTCAGCAGAAGCAGCAGCGACCATCCGGTCGGCCAGGCTGTACATCACCTCGCATGGAGTGTACGAGGCCGAGATCAACGGGCGGAGGGTGGGCGACTACGTGCTCGCGCCGGGCTGGACGGTGTACACCAGCGCCCTCGCCTACCAGACGTACGACGTGACGGAACACCTGCGCGCCGGCACCAACTGCATCGGCGTGAGGGTGGCCGAGGGTTGGTTCAACGGCCGCCTCGGCTTCGACGGCGGAAAACGCAACGTCTTCGGAGACCGCACCGCGCTGCAGGCCCAGCTCGAGGTCACCATGGCTGACGGCTCTACGGTCACGGTCGCGACCGACAAGACCTGGCTGGTGGCACGAGGCCCGATCCGTCTCGCCGAGATCTACGACGGCGAAAAGTACGACGCCACGGCTGAAATGCCCGGGTGGTCGAGTCCCGATACTGTCAAAGCTGACGAGTGGACATCGGTCGACGTGCTCCCGCCACTGTCGACCAACATACACCTCAGACGGGGCTCGGGCGAGCCAGTACGTCGTGTCGAGGTAATCAAGCTGGTGGGCAAGATTACGACACCGTCGGGCAAGACCGTGCTCGACTTTGGCCAGAATCTGGTGGGATTCCTCCGCCTCAGGGGTTTGCGTGGTCCGCGGGGCCACTCGATTCTCCTCTCGCACGCCGAGGTCCTCGAGCATGGCGAACTCGGCACCCGACCCCTGCGCGAGGCCAAGGCTCAGGATAAATACACGCTGCGCGGTGACGAGGCCGGGGAGACATACGAGCCCCGGTTCACCTTCCACGGGTTCCGGTACGCGCAGGTCGACGGCTGGCCCGCCGAGTCTGGCGACCTCGAGGCCTCGGTTGAGGCCGTCGTGTGCCACACGGACATGGAGGCGCGCGGCTCATTCGCGTGCTCCGACAAGCGGCTGGGACGGCTCTTCGAAAACGTGCGCTGGAGCATGCGCGGCAACTTCCTCTCGATCCCGACCGACTGCCCGCAGCGCAACGAGCGCCTCGGCTGGACCGGCGACCTGGCCGTCTTCTGCCCGACGGCCAACTTCCTGTACGGCTCCTTCGGCATGCTGCGCGACTGGCTCGCGGGCCTGCGGGCGGACCAGCGCACCCTCGACGGCATGCCGCCCCTAGTCAGCCCCGACCTCTGGGGGAAAAGGGGCGCGTTATGGGGCGCCCCGTTCCCCTGCGCCGTGTGGCACGACGTGGTGGCTCTTGCGCCTTGGGCGATGTGGGAGGCGACGGGCGACATTCGCATACTGGAAGAGCAGTACGAGTCCATCCGGGACTGGCTGAAGTTCATCCCTCGAGACAAGAAATTGACGCATCTGTGGGATCTGAAATCCCAGCAGCTGGGCGTGAGTATTCGACCCCCACCCTTGCAAACCTACCTTCCCCCTCCCTTTTTGAGTCAAGATTTCTGATCACATTGGATGACTGCAGGACTGGCTTGACCCCGATGCGCCGCCCGACCAGCCAGCCGAGGCGAAAACAGACAAAGTCCTCGTCGCCAACGCCTTCCTCATCAGCTCGCTCGACCACGCGGCCCGGATCGCCACGCTTCTGGGCCTGGACGCCGACGCGGACGCGTACCGGACCGAGGCGCAGAGCGCGCGCGCCGAGTTCGCGGCCCAGTACTACGTGGCGGCCGACGGGCGCATGACGTCGGACGCGCAGACGGCGTACGCGCTCGCCGTCTGCCTCGACCTGCTGCCCAAATCCGAGGAGCCGCGGCTCGCGGCGCGCCTGGCAGAGCTGGTGCGGCGCAACGGCTTCCGGGTGGGCACGGGGTTTGCGGGCACGCCGTTTGTGTGCGAGGCGCTGGCCCGGCAGCAGGGGAAGCAGCGGCACGCCGACGTGGCGCTCGCGATGCTGCTCTGCGACAAGAACCCCAGCTGGCTGTACCCGGTGTCCATGGGCGCGACCACGGTCTGGGAGAGGTGGGACAGCATGCTGCCGGACGGAAGCATCAACCCGGGCGAGATGACAAGCTTCAACCACTACGCGTACGGCGCCGTCGTGGCCTTTATGGTGGAGCGGCTCGCGGGTTTGCGCAAGCTCGAGCCGGGCTGGAGGCGCGCGCGCGCCGAGCCCGTGCTCCTGGTCGCCGGCCCGGGGGCGGTGCGCTGGGCGAGGGCCGAGCACCTGACGCCGTACGGCAAGGTAGCCTGCGCGTGGAAGCTGGAGGGAGGAACTGAGGCGGGGGCGGAGATGATGCTGGTTGTTGATGTTGTCGTGCCGCCGACTACCGAGATGGAGGTCGTTTTGCCAGGCAGCGCAGGCGAGCCGAGCGTCGAACTTGTTGGGTCGGGCGAGTGGTCCTTCCGGGTGCCTTTCAAGCCTCAGTACGACTGGCCGGTCCAGCCGACTGGGGAGTCCGACTAGAGGCAGCTTCGGATGAGTTCATCTTGGCAGGTTGCTGTTCCCTCTAATGTAATTTCGGGAGCTTTCTGACCCTGTAGTATTTACCCGTATGCTCCAAGTTTCTCCGACGTGGTCATGAATGTTTGGTTTTGCCGAGGAGAACCTCAATTGAAGCCTGGCAGGAATCAAGTGCTGAGCAGACAAGGAGTCACCCCTGAAATAGCTCAACTGTAGCACGTGCAACAGCGCCCCCAGTGGATCCTGACCCCCACGTTCAGGCACGATCAATCATTACATAGAGGTATCCAATGTGAATGATGTCGACATCATTGATCTGGACCTCGGCGAGTAACCACCACTTAGCTGGACCGGATATCAGGCACATCATTCATGCCAGGCTCATAAAATATGAGACGCGGGATAGGCACGGCGGTGACCATTACCGACCCCCTGGTCAAGTACCAGTCACTGGTCTCTACGGGTGTCTACCTCCCGGACCCGGCCCAGCACCGCCTGGCCTTGCACCTGCAGAAGCTGTACCGCCACCTCAAGGACTACGTCCCCTCGCCCGAGTACCGCACCCGCCTGCGCCGCGTGTCACAGGCCATCCATGCCACACGCGCCGCCGAGGAGGCGAATCGAGACGTCCACGGCGAGCTCGCGGCGCCGAGCCACCCCATCTGGCGCAACCCGCTGTTCGCCCGTCTCCTCCGCAGCCGCAACGATGGGCCGGCGGACGCGATGGCGCTCACGCGGGTCCTGACCAGCCACCAGGCCGCGCTCGAGGCCGACTCGCCCAGGGGCCTCTTCCTCTCGGGCGAGGTCGGCACGGGCAAGTCGATGCTGCTGGACCTGCTGGCCGACAGCCTGCCCACGCGCCTGAAGCGGCGCTGGCACTTCAACACCTTTATGCTGCACGCCCTGTCCCGGCTCGAGCAGTTCCGCCGCGAGCAGGAGCTGGATCGGGCGAGGAATATGCGCCGAGAGCACCCTCCCGCTCCTACCGCTACTGCTGCTAAAAGTGCCAGCAGAAATGGGGGAGCAACAGGAGACGACAGGCTGCTGCAGCACTCAGTCATGTGGCTGGCCAAGGAGATGGCCGAGGCCAGCCCGATCCTGTTCCTGGACGAGTTCCAGCTGCCCGACCGCGCCGCCAGCAAGCTGCTCAGCGGCCTCATGATCGCCTTCTTCCAGCTCGGCGGCGTCCTGGTCGCCTCGTCGAACCGCGTCCCCGAGGAGCTGGAGCGTGCCACCGGCGCCGTCTTCACCCCACCCGCAAATGGTCTGGTCAGCAGGCTGTTTGGGGGTCGTGGTCGCGGCGAGCTGTATGGCGCCACGAGTGACTTTGCCGCGTTCCTCGAGGTCCTCAAGGCCAGGTGCGACTTTGTGCATATTGATGGGTCCAGGGACTGGCGGCGGCGAGATGCTAGGTCCGAGATCGTGAGTGACAAGACCGTGGGTGATTCGACGGCTTCATCTGCTGGGGACTTGGCATTGCCAGGCATTACAGCCAGAGAGGGCGAACTGCTACCGTCCGAATCACCATATTCTGTGTCTCAGACAGATGCTACTGACGACCATAAAAGTGGTATGCCGAGAATGTACCTCCTGGGCACCGTGGGCGATCTAGAGTGGGCAGAGATCGTTGCAGGCGTGACCCAATTATCACAGGACTACGGCGCTATCCCCTGGGAGCCTACTACCCTGGTGGTCTACGGCAGGCGTGTAACCGTACCAAAGCAGCATATGGGAGTCGCGCTCTGGAAATTTGAAGACCTGGTCGCTTCGTTTGGGCCAGCAGACTACATAACTCTGGCGTCGAACTTCCACACCTTCGTCGTGGACGGTGTGCCTGTCCTACCAACATCGCGCAGGAACGAGGCGAGGAGGTTTATAACCTTGCTCGACGCACTCTACGAGGCTAGATGCAAGCTCGTTGTGCGTGCCGAGGCCGGGCCTGACGACATTTTCTTTCCGGATACTAGGCCTGGGAAGCCGAGCGGTCGAGGATCATCTTTGGATGGCGGCGAGAATGCATCTACCAATACAACCGGATATGAAACTGGCCACGATGGCGAGGACGCCACATACTCGGAAACAATCGCCGAGGTGTAAGTGTCTCCCCTCATCAGACTAAACACCCCTTCTACAAAGAAAGCTGACACAAATCGCTTCCAGATACCAAGACCAGCTGTCCCCGTTTCGCCCCAACATATCAACCTACTCCCCAGGCTCGCGGACAGCAAACTACGACCCAGACCAGGACTCGGACTTTGTCCTGGAAGACGAGGGAGCCGACGGAAATAAACGCAGGGCAGGCTCTTCCGCCGCTGCCGTGAATTTTGCCGACACAGGCGCCTTCACGGGCGAGGACGAGCGTTTCGCCTACCGCCGCGCCGCGAGCCGCCTGTGGGAGCTCTGCGGCGCGCGCTGGCACGCCCGGACGGGCGGCGGCTGGTGGCGGCCTTTGCCTCTGGAGGCTAGGCACTGGGAGGGCAACGCGACCTCGACGCCGCTCGGCCCGCGCGCGCACTGGGCGACAAGGACGATGGGTGCAGCCGGCGGCGGCGAGCGGATGGGTCCCTCGGCCACTCTGGACGAGCCCGCTGGTCTCGAGCGGTTCAGTGTTGCCGAGCTGAGGCGGAGAGATGGCGAGTCCTGAAGACGGAGTTGCTAGTGTAAACAAGAACTAGCCTCTCTCCATTTTTGGAGATAGAATAAAGAGATGAGGAGCCCCTGGCTTGCTCGAATTTGGTCAGATGCCTCTCGTGGCTAGAATTGACCCGTAGGAGAAGTGCCTAGGCGGTGCCCAACTGCCGCCGCACCCACCCTCCACTACACCAACATCGACATGGCAGGCAACATAACTCTGCAATGTGGCATATGCAGGGTCGCATATACCGCGGCTATTATGCCTACCCCGGATTGCTCTCCTGTCCGCCGAGCGGGGAGAAAGCTTGGCTGGCGGGAGCCTAGCACATCGCCCGCGGCAACAAAAGGGGACAATCAAGGGGAGGTATCGGGAGTAAAATCCCCGGCGGAATCCAGAAACCGCTGTGGCCAGTCCTGTTACAGCTTCCATCCTTTCGTCCCCGCTCTCTCTCATTCCTCACACACCACAACAAAATCAGGTTCCATCGCATGAGGAGTGAGTGCGACCTTTTTGTGATTTTATTAGCATTTTTCCCGGTGAGCTGAACCCCCTCATTGGGCCAGCCAATGACGCATCTTCGCCAGCTTTGGTTGGTCACCGTGACCAACCAAAAAATGACACCCGGATGGCACAGCCCCGGAGCGAGATATGCCGGGCCTAGCAGCGGCGATGGGAACCGGTCAGACCACCAAGCCGGAGCTATGGGATACCAGGGAGTGGTAATGGTGGCACCCTGCGTTGGTTGCATTTGTAGAGCTAAAGGCAAAGACGAAGGACGACGTGTGGACCAGGACTTGGAAAAGAGGAAAGGAGCATGTCGTCATGCATCTAGCACCTGGCATCGCATCCTACGACGTCGCTAGAGGAGAAAACGGGGACCCAACCTCCGCCCACCTATCACGTATTTTGCTCGGTGGTAAAGCAAAGTGCTATCCATTCATATACTGGCGTGTTGTGACAAGGAATACGCCGGCCCTCTGCCCATTGTCAGGCTTCGCAAGGCGCACAATAAACAATAACTATGCCTCTTCCACCATGGGCAGCAAAACGAAAACAACAACCCAAATGCTGCTAAGGCAGTCTCGGGGCAGGCAAACCCGCCAGGCCATCGTCTCGCTCGCCGTCGGGCTCCTCATCTACTATATCGCACTATGGCTTGTGGAGCAGAGAAGAAGCCAGTCGACATATAGGCCATCGAGCCATCAGGCCTCCTCGTCTGCTCATCCTCAGAGCAAGTTGCCCTGGTCGTCGCCGTCTCTAACGGAGCAGCAGTGCTTGACCTCCTTCCCCGGCCTGACACGGTCCGTCGATGATGTGGTCGCCGAGGGTCCCTTCGAGGTCAAGGATACCGGCGACCTGGGGCCGCTGCAGGGGAGAATCAAGGATGGCAAGGTCGGTCGTCTGCACAGTAGTAAACGTGCAAGTGCACTGGACAGTCCAGTTAACTCGCCATGCACATCCACAGATATACATTGTAAACGCTCAACGAAGATCAGACCTGTCCGCCGAGATGATGAACGTGAGTTTATCCCCCTAAAGTTAATCGTCGCTGGGACAAGAGGGCAAAGAAGCCAACAACATCCATATCTATGCATCAGTCCAGAACCGCGGCCCTGCATCAGCTCCACCGCGCAATCATCACCTCCCCAGAGCCCATCCCGGACACCGTCTTCACCATCAACTTCCAGGACTCGCCCTCGAGCATCGGCGCCTCGATAGGATACAGCCGCTCCGCGGACCCGCAGCTCCGGGGTGGCGGCGGCGGGCAGCACGACAGCAGCCGCCGCTCGTTCCTGATGCCACACTTCTCCTTCTGGGCCTGGCCGCTGCGCCACATCGCCGGCGGCACCTTTGACGAGGCAGCAGTCGCTATCGACGCCGTCGAGGCTCGGTACGGCGGCGCTGCTGCTGCTGAGACTCGAGTGCAAGCAAAGAAGCAGCACCCAGCCGACGACGGTGGTGGTGGCACCTGGAGAGACAAGGTCCCCACGGCCGTCTGGCGCGGCACGGCCCATTTCGAAAGCGCGCTGCAGCCGGGCCTGCGCAGGGGTCTGCTCAAGGCGACAGCGGCTGGCAACCAGGAGGGGTGGGCCGACGTGCTCCCGCTCAACGACACGACGGCGCTGCCAATCCACGACTTCTGCCGGCACAAATACGTAATCCACACCGAAGGGGTCGCGTACAGCGGGCGGTTCCAGCTGCTGCAGTTGTGCCGCAGCGTCGTGCTCACGCCGCCGTTGCTGTGGGTGCAGCACACCTCGCACCTGCTCAGGCCCGTATTCTCGCGCACGCTCCTCGGCGGCGGCGGCGGCGGCGGTGCCTCTAACAGAAGGCCCTCGCAGGCGATGACGGAGCGAGCGCGGCGGTCCTGGCCGGTGCGGTACGGGGCGTCCGAGGCCAACATCGTCTTTGTCGCCCCGGACTGGTCGGACCTGGCCACCACGGTGGCCTGGCTCGAGGCGCACCCGGACGTGGCCGAGGGGATCGCGACGAGGCAGCGGGAGCTGTTTGTCGGCGGGGGCTACTTCAGCCCCGCTGCTGAGGCGTGTTACTGGAGGGCCCTGATCAGGGGCTGGAGCTCTGTTGCCCGGGTTGACGAGGACGTCTGGCGCGGGAAGGACGGTGTCCGGTTTGAGATATTTAGCTTGAAGAATGAGCTTTGAGGGTTGTGTAGCCTTCGGACTAGGAGTGACCAGATATCAGGTCGACCGCGAACAAGGGCTTGAAAGAGGATGGAATATCACAAGGCTCTATTGTGAACTTCCCGCTTGGTGAGCTGAAAAGCGCCAAAAACTCCAGTTTCATCCGCCAGGAAACGAGGCAAGAGGAACAGAACGCCATCATGAATGCAGACAAGACAGTAGAAAACCAAGAAGAAAAAAAGTGTCTATCACAGGCTCGTCACGCCGGGAGTCCACGCCTCTCCAATCCGCCTCATGTCGTCGGCAAACCGGCGGCTCGTGATCTTCTTCCCGCCCTGCTCGCCAGGAGGCGAGTGCTCGTCGGGCTCGAAGAAGGGGTTTTGCAGGAGCCTGATGTAGGCGGTTTGCATTGCCCTGAAGACCTGGGTTGTCCATGATAGTCAGCCTCTTTTGGTCCCACGCGTTCCCCAGTATTCCTTCTCCGCCGGCCACCAAGCCACTCACAGGCTTCATCTCGCCCTCCCTCAATCCCACAGCCGCAGCGGCCCTCCCCATGGCGCCAGCACCTCCACCCGCACCGCCTCCGCCCGCACCGCCGCCGCCGCCCTTGGCATCGCCGGCGGCGGAACCCGAGGTAGCAGTTGCCCCGCCGAGGGCGGCAGCGACGCTGGCGTCGACGCGGCGGCCGCGCATGTCGACGACGACGACGAAGCGCACGCCCGTGTTGGTCTCGAAGCCGTAGGCGGCCAGGCGCTCGTCGACGGCGTGCAGCAAGCCCAGGTCGCCACTGAGCCCCGTGCCGCCGGCGGCGTGGTGGCGGGCGCGCAGCTCGAAGACGTCGAGCGTCGACGAGAGCAGCAGGCTGAACTGCAGCGGCGTGCGCACGGGCGCGAGCGTGTTGGTGGCCGGGTCGTGGGACGGGAAGAGGGAGATGTGGAGGGGGTTGTTCTTTTTAGTCGGGCGGCGGTCTTGTCAGTAGAGAAGATGGAGGGTCCTCCTCGTTGGCGTCACTGAGTGAGGACTCACATTTCTGCCTATCACCCCCAGGCATGCGATCGAGGGTATCGCGGTCGCCATTGGCGCCGTTGGTGTCGGGTGGAAGGTGAGGGCGGCGGCGGGACTTTGCAATGTCGTCGGTCTGTGATCGACGGTCGCCACTGGTTTCTTGTCGCGGGGTTCCGTTCCGGCTCATCCAAGCATGCCTCATGCAGGGTCAATCGACGCCATCAATCACGGTCCAGGGACAGCCCTGATCATATTGGATACAGCTACGACAAACACCGACCAGGGAGCTGTTTAGTGGGGCAAAGCTCTCCCCGCGCAGCAGGGTGGCGCCAGCCGCAAGCCTACAGCCGGCGGCATCAACCGGCGCTCGCCGTTTGGATTCGATTTCATTGAACAGAAACGTGAATGTCAGGGTCGTTACGAGTGAGATGCACGCCGCATCTTCAATGCGCAAGAAAGCAAATTTCCGCGACCACTACTTTCATGCTTCCAATTGACAAATTGCTTCTTCCTCTTTCTTTTTCTCGACCGCGTGCCCCTGCTCTTTCGCAATGTTGCGTGTGAGATTCAGGCTAAACGCGCGCAATCGATGCTGAGCTTTCTCAGGAGCTCCCCTGCCTTTGCTTTTTTTTTTTTTTTTTTTTTTTTTTTGGATTTATGCTCCACTTTTATTGCCCTTCTTGCCTGCACACCACGCGATTGGGACGCGTTTCAGTAGCGCCGCCCGTATGTCCAGTTCCCATATAAAAGGAACAGAACGGGGACGCGGACCACGAGGGGAAAAAAAAAAAAAAAAAAAATCAAAAACAAAATCAAACACCACCAAAATCACTCAAACGCTCGTTTTTGCGCACTGAGCCGAATTTCCCCTTTATTCCCATCACAATTTCGTCCTGATTCTGGCGAATTTGCGTCGGGAAAAAATTGCAGAAAAAAAAAAAAAAAAAAAATTCCCCGAAAAAAAATCCCCAGCCCGCGCTCCTGACTCTCATAATGGCCCCGGCTACCGCAGGGAGGGGACGCGGCAGGCCTCGTAAGAGCGACGCGGGCGAGGACGCATCCCCCGCCGCCGCCGCCGGTGGCGACGTCGCTTCGTCGACCCCGGCGAGAAAGCGCGGCCGGCCGTCGGGCACGGGCGTGGCGTCGGCGGCGCGCACGCCCGCCGAGGCCTCGGCCAAGGTCACCAAGCCCAAGGCCGTGTCGTCCAAGACGGGCCGCCCCCGGGGCCGCCCGCCGCTGTCGCCCAGCCAGCGCAAGACGCCCAAGAAGGAGCCGTCGGGCAGGCCGCGCGGCCGCCCCCGAAAGTACGCCCCCGGGGAGGCCCCCTCGGCCGTCAAGGCCGCCAGCGCCAAGAAGGCCAGCGCCGCCAAGTCGGGCGGCGGCCGCGGCAGGCCCCCCAAGGGAGGCGCGGCCAAGGCCCGCAAGAGCGGCGAGGGCGTCGCTGCTGCGGCCGAGGCCGAGGACGAGGATGAGGAGTTGGGCAACGGTGAGGTTGAGTACGCCGACGGCGACGATGACGCCGAGGCGGAGCAGGACGAGGAGCTTGACGACGGTAAGTCCTAACCCCATATTTTATTCTGTCTCTATCTCTCTTCCCGTTATTACTGCCCCAAGTAGATGGCCGATAGTGTTTGTATTGCTGGTCCTTGGTCAACCGCCCTCCCGACACCCCTCTACCAACCAACACTGCCTGCCCGTCCTTGCTGCCGTTGGAGGATCAAAAGATGAGAATGCTGAGAAAAAGAAAAACCCCTCGGTGGTGCGATTGGGACAAGTAGACCGCAGCTAATTGTGCCCTCCCCTCAATCCTCCCCGGCACGTGAAGATCTCCAGCAGGTTGTCAACTCCTTCATCGATCAGAGTGAGGACGAGCAGGGCTGGTAGTGATCAGGTCCTTGTGCCAACCAGAGCACGTGCCACCTCGCCCTCCGCCTTTTGTGCTACCTCGCGCGTCGTTTCTGCCACCGAGCTCAAAGCAAGATATTGACGATTCTTGTGTCATCAAAGGCGCTGCTGCCCCAACACCTGTCGCGGAAAGTGACTGGCGCCGCCTACTCTCGCCGTGGCGCTAGGTGATCGGCCGTTTCTACAGTCTCTGGGGTTCATTCCCGATTTTCGGTTTTTAGTTACTAGTCGCCCTTTTTCTGCGTGTTTTCCCCCCTGCATTTCCACACGCAATACGGGATCACGACGGGATACAAGGGACAACATGGATACAAGGGCGAGATAATAAGAATGTGGGGAAGGGAGGAGGTCTGAAGTCCTTAGTGGTCGGCAGGCAACAACATGTGGACGGAAACCTGGGTGGCAGGGCGCTGGAAAGGGAGCCTGGGATTTCGTTTGCTTATTATTATTTTTTTTTTTTGTTTTCACGTCGTACTCGGCTTTGATGCTGCGTCTTTTCTGCTGCTGATTGATACCTTATGCAAATCGCCGATTATTCTTATTTTCGCCGCCCAGGCTCCTGGTTATGAAAGCCTCTCATGGGCAGCAATTGTGTCTTGCTGAAGCGCTTGTCGTCGAGCCTTGACTACAGGCCATACCATCCGGACCTACTCCTTCTTCCACTCCTCAAACTCCTCAGCCATGTGCCTCTTGAGGGCCTCAAACTTGTTCCCAAAGTCCCGGTGGCACCTCCAGCAGACCAGCTGGTCCTTGGGATGCATCAAACCGCCCTGGTGACGGGGATCATTAGGCGCCAGGGGGAAGTCGGCGAGGTCGACAAAGAAGTGCGTGTTGAAGGACAGGTAGTGGTTCTTCTTCTTCATGCTCGCGCCCGTCATGTCGGGCGACATGACGTGGATGTGCAGGTGGTTCATGCTCGGCACAGCGTGCACGCCCACCCGCACCTCGGCCTCCCAGTCGCGGCCCTCGGGCAACTTCCCTTCTGCCTCCGCCTCCACCTCGCCGTTCAGGACGGCGTTCCGCGCCGCCTCGGCCGCGCTGTCCTGCCCCAGGCGCCGGCGCAGCTCGCCCGCGACCAGCCGGCGCAGGCGCGCGGCCTGGGCCTTGACCTCGGCCAGGAATTCCGGGTCGGAGCCGTCGAGCGCGTCGAAGGGGTGCAGGTGACGCACGGCGGCCGAGCGGGGCAGCAGCAGGCAGTGGATGAAGGATTTGGGGTACAGGTCGTGGATGGCGACGAAGCCGGGCGTGTGGAAGATGACGCGCGACGCCGGCCACGCCTCGGGCTCGTCCAGGTACGCGCCCAGGCCGGCCCGGCCCGGGAAGGCGGCGCGCAGGCGGGTGAGCTTGGCTTGTTGGGCGGCGTCCATTTTGTTTTTTGGTCGTCACAAAGTGGGCCGAGACAGGTGCCGCATGAACAGTCGCGGGACCATCGATTCGAGCGCTGCTGCTGCCTGTTGCCTGGTCGGCGACGCTTTCCGAGGCTGGCCGCTAGGCTGTGTAATCAAGCCCTAGGGGATCGAGCTTGAGACTGATGACTTGATGAAGAGTAAATTATGTAGAGAGGCTTAGATTGGTGCTTCGTGGTGACTTACACCAGTGTTGGCTTGGGTTTGGGTGCAAATGCTTGAGGTCTGAAGCTCAGCATGGGGATCCCATTGAGTGGTCAGTGGACCCCGCTAAATTTACGTACTTATAGTGAACATCAGTGTGATGAAGATGCCTGTCTTCCAATCATCGACCACTTTCATCCTCTGCAACAACTTGCCGACCAGGACAGCCACAAACTTCCTTTCCACGAGAGACTAGACAGAATGGGCCTCATATATGCAGTAGTATCATGAAGCTAACACTGCAAATGTGCAGGTCTTCATGCCGCGCCGCCACAAGACGAAGAATCCCAGGATGCATGTTGCTTCCACGGAGAAACCATGGAAGATACATATCGTCATTATGTCAAAATCAGCCTCCTTCCAGCCTCCAGCTCATAAACTGACCCCAACGCAGTGAATCTCACACCCCTCCAAGGCTCCAACCCCACCCTTTATACATAACATATACGTGTATATACACCCAGCATACTAAAGATGCCCACAACCCTCATCCTCGGCGGCGCAGGCAAGCTGGCCCGGCAGCTGACAGCCCAGCTCCTGGCGCAGGAGTCGCACGTGGTGCACAGCCTGATCCGCGCCGGCGCCGACCCGTCGCAGGCCGACGAGCTGCGCCGCCTGGGCGTGCGGTCCGTCATCCCCCTCGACCTCGAGACCTGCACCGTCGACTCCCTCGCCGCCGCCATCGGGAGCGCCGACCCGGCCCCCGACACAGTCGTGTGGTGCGCGGGCGCGCCCTTCGGCGCCGACCCGGGCCGCGTCGACGCCGTCGACCACATCGCCGCCGTCAAGGCCATGGACGCGTGCGCCCAGGCCAGCCAGGCTAGCAATGACGCCGCAGCAACGGCAAAAAGGTTCATCAGCGTCTCCATGCTCGACCTGCGCGACCGCGAGCACAGGCCCGTCCCGCCCTGGTACACGCCCGACGACGTCGCGGGCAGCGACCGGCTCTGGGGCGGCGTCATGGGCGTCTGGGCGCGCGCCAAGCTCGCCGCCGACGCCGAGCTGTGCCGCGGCAACGGCCGGCGCGGGCTCGGCTTCACCATCGTGCGGCCGGGAGGCCTAGGACCTGCAGGGGACGGGAAGGGCACCGTCGCCGCGGGGCGGGTCCCCGGGTGCTTGAGCGCCGCGGGCAGGAGGATGGTCAGCCGCGCCGACGTCGCTGCCGTCCTCGTCGAGTGCATCCGGGATAGGGCTACCGTTGGGCTCGCGTTTGATGTTGTGGGAGGCGACGAGCCCGTCTCGGACGCTATGGCCCGGGTTGCGCGTGACAAAGAGGATACGTTTCAGGGGTTCTATTAGCTTCTAATTTGGCAGCCATTATCAGACCAGTACGTTGAGCGTATACTCCATTGTCCGCACCGAGGTCAATTCCTCGAGCAGAAGAGGCGGGCTTGAGTGGGATACACGATAAGCCCGTCCGGTGCTTGGGATAGTGACCATTTGGCCGTGTTCTATGAATGCATGTACAGTCGGTATAGCTGTCTCATCGCGAGTATGATACACTTTTTGCCTGCCTGCTCCTATGACAGCTCTAGGATGGATATTGTTCTTTCAGGCAGCCAGAACAGGAGAACAACGGGGATCTGCCGTCTCATGAGACCATCTTGACCCATCAGGCACAGCTAACCTTCGGAGAAAACAAATGCTAATAACCCTCCTTCCATGGGGTAGCCTCTAACCCCCCTGTGCCATTTCTGCCCTTGGCCCGCAACTATAAAGCCTAACCCTGGGTACTTCCTATGCAAACGAGGCCGGCCGAGAGCAACAACAGCGGTTGCCTCACTAGACAATGTAGAGAGACAGCCAGGGAGAATATGAAAGCTTTGGAATGTGGAGAGAAAATCAAAGGCTTGAACAATAAAGCAAGGAATACATTAAGCATGGGAATAATGAAGTAAATAGGAATGAAATAGCAAGGGTGGCTTGGTGTTCCATCATACATCGAAATAGACTCCTTAACGCGTTTTGCTCCATACCTAAGCCTGGTCCCTCCATTTCGTTTTTGTTTTCACGACTCCTCTGGCATGACTTCCCTGAGAAAATAACGCCACGCCGCATCCTAAGTATCGACGAAAGACGCCCACGCCAAACATCAGGCCCAAAGACCCACAGACAGAGCCACCGACACACTCTCCTATCCTGCCGAGTTTGAGGAGGGTTGAGACAGAGTGATGAGCCCAGCGGCGTTGCTGATTTGAAATAAACAATAGGGTTTAAAGAAGAATAGCAAGAAAAGTAGGAGCAACGAGAAAGTCCAGAAACCACCCGAAGCAAGACACGACTAGATGTGTCAAGCAGGACCTGATAGAACGCCAACTTCCACCATTCTTGGTGTCAGGCGTATTTGCTCGGCCTCCCCCGCCGGCGCTTAGTGGGAGGTGGGTTATCCTCTGCCCTCCCTGGCGCCTCCGCCTTGGGACTTTCCTCACTTGACCCAGGCGGCCTTGGGTATGTCCCTGAGGGAGCGGAGTAGCCGTATGAGGATGCGGCTGTCGAGGATTGCGCATCTGTCTGCCCGCCAGGGAGCGGAGGGTATTGGGACGTATACTCAACCTTCCCGTTCGATTGCTGATGTGCTTGTTGTTGCTGTTGCTGTTGGTGCTGCTCGTGTTCCTGCTGCGGCTGGCCTAGGGTTTGGGACTGGGTGCTCGGGCTCCCCTGCGTGGAGTCGACATCGGGGGGCGGCCTCGGGGCCCAGTCAGGGAGCGGATCGTACATGGCGGCAGCGACCTTCCAGTCACCTAGCCGGATGAGTTCGTGCAGCTTGTCGTTGAGCCAGGTGCAGCCATCCGTGTAGCACTTAGCACTCGGATAGAAGTTGGGGTTGGCGATCGATTGCTCGGTGATCATCGCCATGCGCTCATCCTGGGGCTGCTCCTCGGTGCCAGCCATGTGCATGCGACCAGCAGCCCAGCGGGCAAAGTTGTATAGGTCGTGGGGTAGCAAGTGGGACTTGTAGTGGCCCTGTAGGTTGTACACGCGCATCATGGCCCAGACAGGGCCTGATATGGTCTCCTCCAGGATGCGCCAGGCCGTGTTGAACCGGGCGCTGCAGATCAGAGCCATGACTGTCCCGTCGGGCGGGAAGGTGGCCACGTTGAACTGCTGTGTGAGCTCAGCGTAGCAGTTGGTGGCAGTCGCGATCGCCTCCGTCTGCGCTAGCCATGGATCCAATGTGTCGGGGCCCGCAAGAAGCAACTTTTCGGCGTCGTACCTGAAGCGCGGCTTGGGTTGCTGGTTCGGGTCCGGGGCGACGACCCCTACTGCGGCGGCGGCGACGGCTGCTGCTGCTGCCGCCGCCGCCGCTGCTGGATCTACAGCTCCATCGTGTACGTGGTTTTCGTGTTTTATGTTCGCGTTGGCGTCGGCGATGCCGGCGTGTGCTGCCTGGGCGACGGCGGCGGCAACCTCGGCAGCGAGCTGGCCCTCGGCGGAATGAGACGCGTCGGCGATGCTGTCGTCGTCGGCGTCCTCGTCGTCGGGGCCGCCGGGAGTGTCGGCTTCTGCGTCGGACTGCAGGTCGCGCAGGGCCTCGACGGGGTCGCGCTGGAAGGCCTGTGCCGGCGACTTGAGTGGTGTTGGCAGCGTCAGGCCGTGGGCGGGCATCGGAACTGGAACTGGACCCCGCTTGGGATCCTCGTCGCGCTTAGATGCAGAGCGAAATCCTGGAGCAGTCTCCATTGATTTTTGGTGGGTCACTGGGACGACCTCGCGGGCTGCTAAACTGCTGGTGGTGGTGCCAAATCGATGCCAGCACGACGCACACTCTGTGGCATTACCGGAAAGACGCGACTCGGGCGTCGGCCTCGGGGCTGGAGGGGAGGGGCGGGGGTGGTGGAAGAGACAGTGAAACCACGGGGAAAAAAAAAAAAAAAAAAAAAAAAAAAAAAAGAGGCTTCGTGTTAATTGTCGGCGAACTCTCAATCCGACAATCTGGCGGTTGGCGATCATCCAGAGCTGGCCTTGCGTGTCCAGGGAGCCCTGCAAGTAAATAAACGGATCTCCTGAGTGGGGAATTCAGGCCTTTGGCCAGCGCGGCCAGAAGCCGTCTGTGCTTCGCAGAGGGTGTGACGCACGTGCCTCCAATCAAAGCAGCGGCGGCGGAAGGTTTTCCGATGGTCGGCAAAATCCCGGCGTACAAGGAAGCACGAGGTGCCCGATTCGTGGTTGCTGTTTTCGGTTTTCTATGTAGCTCTGCTCCTTCTACATCCTTCTCTCGGCAGCCTGGTCAAAAAAAGCAAACGCCAGGGGGCAAAGGAAAGGTGTTTGCGGCCCAAGACGTTGGCAGCATCGATAAAGCGTGCAAATCAGCCTCGGGCCTCCAATCATGTTGAATTACTTTCAAATTTGCGCTGAGCTCACTTCACTGCCTGCTCAGCGCGCCGCTGCTCGCGTCGTCGAAAATCACTGCACTGGCCAGCCTAGGGCTCCGCAGCTATTTGTGGAGTCAAACAGGCGCGGCCAATCGGGAGGCGCCACTAGACCGCCAGAACCTGGGACGGCCCCACAATTTGAGACAGCTACTGTGGGCGGGAGGCACGGTGGAATGCTGCAGACTCGAGGAGCAGCCCGTCGAAGTGGTAAAAGGCGCGGGCCCAGTGTGTGTGATTACCATAATCACTGGAAGGCTCTATTGAAAGCCGGTTGCCTGACGATAGGCGAAGAAGAACCTAGGGAAATAACGCTTACAAAGGAAATTTAAACCCCAAAAAAAAAGGAAACAAAAGAGAAAAGAAAAGCAAGGAAAAAAGAAAGGAGATAAGAAGAAGCAAAAAAGGAAAGGCGCGGTCGGGAATTTCTTCCTTTTTCCCAAAGGAAAAAAACCCGTGGTCAGCGGCCCGGCCAGCGACATCGTCCCGTGCACTCACCCCCAAATCCCGCACTGACCGCCATGGTGAAAAAGGGCAAAGATAAGAGCGGCGGCGGCTCCAGCAAGACCCCGGCTCAGGCTCCGGCTGCTGCCTCTGCGTCTTCCAGCAAGGCCGCCAAGGCCAAGAAGCCCCCCGCTGAGGACGATTTCATTGTCTTCACAACCTCCACCAAAGATGGTGACGGGAAGGGCAGGAGAGGCGGCGGCGGAGGCGGAGGAGGGTCGGGCTCAGGGGCGGGTGGCAGCGGTGTCGCTGGCGAGGCGGCTGATGGCCCGCCCAAGCCAACGGTGAAGCAGATCATCGGCGGCTCCTCGTGGACCGGCAAGCTGCCCGTCAACCTGCTCTCAGAGCACTGCCAGAAGATGAAGTGGGAGAGGCCCGACTATGACACTGTAAGGAAACTTGTCGACTGTCGCCATCGAGCACTGCCAGCAACAGCCTTCCTCTTACCTATTCATGATCCATAGCTCTTCTCCCATATCAACAATCCATGTTAATGCCGCATTCTAGCGCAAAACAAAGGAGGGCTTCTCCGTCTTCGTCCGCCTCGCCGCCAAGAACCCAAAGACGGGCGAGATGGTCAAGCTGGAGCCCTTCAAGCTGCCGCCCAGCCACGTGCACCTGGCCCACAAGCCCACGGCCCTCGAGGCCAAGCACTTTGCCGCCACCTACGCCCTCTTCCGCGTCTGCAGCATGAAGAACATGCACATGATGCTGCCCCCGGACTACCGCTCCCTCTGGCGCGACGAGTTCCAGGCCCTCAAGAAGGAGGACGCCAAGGAGGGCAAGGGCTGGATGTACGAGGCCGACCCCTTCGCCGCCCTGCGCGAGCGCGAGGAGGCCAAGGCCGCAAAGGAGAAGCTGCGCGCCCAGCAGCAGGCCGTCAGGGAGAAGGCCGCTAGCCTGCCCGGCGCCGCGGGGCTCGTGTTGAGGAGCAACGCTGCAAACTCTGCGAGCAACAGCAGGTCAGGCTCTCCGAGCGGCCGAGGCAAGGGAGGCGGAGGCGGAGGAGGGAGAGGCGGGTTCGACCCGATGAGGGGCTGGACGACGGCGCCCAAGATCGAGATGGGCAACAAGACGCGCTCGCTGATCGAGGGCCTGCTGCGGCGCCTGTCGGTGTGGAACCCCAACGGCATCGCCATGGACCCTGCGCAAAAGGCGGCCGTCGTGGCGTCGCTGAAGGAGCTGGGCTTCCGCGAGAGCCACGTCGAGGAGGCGGTCGAGGAGTGCAAGGACCGCGAGGAGACGCTCGAGTGGCTGCTCATCCACGTGCCCGAGGACGACCTGCCGCGCTGGGCCCTCCCCGAGAGCTACACTGCCGGCGTCACTGTGGGCGCCACAGACCTTAAGAGGGAGGGTGCCATCAAGAGGCTGGCCCAGTCTGGCTACTCGGCCGAGCTGTGTAAGAAGGTCTTTGATGAGTCTGGAGGCGATGAGGGTCGGGCAGCTGAGGCTCTACAAAGGGTCCTTTTGTCTAGCGGGAACCCCCCTGAAGGTGATGCTGCTGCCTCCACGGATGATGCGACCGAGTCCTGGCGGGAGCCTGACGAAATTTGGGCCGAAGAGATGGAGAGCCTCGAGTCTGTGTTCGGCGAGCTGTTCAGCCGCCCAAGCGCCGACGTGTGCCAAATCAGGCTTGAGGATGTCAAAGTCGGGCCTGTCAAGGACGCAGAGACGTTCATACAGTTCCGCAAGTCGCCACACTACCCGGCGCAGCTGATTCTCTCCGTGGTTGCGCCCCTGCCCGCCTACATCAAGCTCAGCATCATCAAGCGGGCGCTTGCCTACATGGACGAGTCACTCAGGGGTGAGGAGACCAAGATCTACTTTGTTGTCTCGTGGGTGCAGGAATGCATCAACGACATCATCAACCGGCCGGGCCCGCTACGCGACATCGCTGCCGTGGCCTCTGCAGCGTCAGAGGAGAAGCCCTCGTCGGTCCGGAGGGCGGTTGGCCGCGGAAAGGGGCGGCGGGCAAAACCCATCAGCTGGGTGCCCGACAGCGCCAGCAAGGACGAGTGGCTCCGGCGGCAGGAGGCGCCGGCGTACCGCAAGATGCTGGGCCAGCGGCAGAAGCTGCCGGCGTGGCAGATGCGGGACGAGCTCGTGGCCACGGTCATGGAGAACCAGGTCACCATCATCGCGGGAGAGACGGGCTCGGGCAAGTCTACGCAGTCGGTGCAGTTCATCCTCGACGACCTGTACTCGCGCGGCCTCGGCTACGCGGCCAACATGATCGTGACGCAGCCGCGGCGAATCTCGGCGCTGGGGCTGGCGGACCGCGTCAGCGAGGAGCGCTGCTGCCCCGGCGTGGGCCACGAGGTCGGCTACTCGATCAGGGGCGAGACCAAGACCGGCCCGCGCACGCGCATTACCTTTGTGACCACAGGTGTACTGCTCAGGCGACTTCAGGTATCGGGCGGGCGCGTCGAGGATGTAGCGGCGTCGCTCGCCGACGTGAGCCACGTCGTCATCGACGAGGTCCACGAGCGCAGCCTCGACACGGACCTGCTGCTCAGCATCCTGCGCGACGTGCTGCGCCAGGGCCGCCGCCGCGACCTCAAGCTCATCCTCATGAGCGCCACGCTCGACTCGGCCACGTTCCGCAACTACTTTGTCGAGGACGGCCTCAGCGTCGGCATGGTCGAGATCGCCGGCCGGACCTTCCCCGTGACCGACTACTACCTCGACGACGTCATCCGCATGACCGAGTTCGGCACCGCCAACGTGCGCGCCGAAGCCGACCCCGTGGCCAAGGCCATCCAGAACCTGGGCTCGCGCATCAACTACAACCTGCTGCTCGAGACGGCAAAAGCCATCGACGAGGACCTGTCCATCCGCAAGAAGAGCGGCGGCATCCTCATCTTCCTGACGGGCGTCGCCGAGATCAACCGCGCCTGCGCCATGCTCCGCGCCGTGAGCTGCCTGCACGTCCTGCCCCTGCACGCCTCGCTCGAGACGCGCGAGCAGCGCAAGGTGTTCGCGCCCCCGCCGCCCGGCAAGCGCAAGGTCGTCGTGGCCACCAACGTGGCCGAGACGTCCATCACCATCGACGACATCGTCGTCGTCGTCGACACGGGGAAAGTCAAGGAGACGAGCTACGACGCCGTCACGAACATGCGCCGCCTCGAGGAGTCCTTCGCCTCGCTGGCCGCCTGCCGCCAGCGCCGCGGCCGCGCGGGCCGCGTCCAGGAGGGCGAGTGCTACAAGCTCTACACGCGCAAGCTCGAGGCCACCATGCCCGAGCGGCCCGAGCCCGAGATGCGCCGCGTCCCGCTCGAGCAGCTCTGCCTCTCGGTCCGCGCCATGGGCGTCGCCGACGTCCGCGCCTTCCTGGCCCGCGCCCCGACCCCGCCCGAGGCCGCCGCCGTCGACGGCGCCCTGGCCCTGCTCCGCCGCATGGGCTGCCTCGATGGCGACGAGCTCACCGCCCTGGGCCGCCAGCTAGCCGCCATCCCCGCCGACTTGCGCTGCGGCAAGCTCATGGTCTACGGCGCCGTCTTCGGCTGCCTCGACGGCTGCGTCTCCATCGCCGCCCTGCTCAGCGGCGGCAGGGGCGTCTTCGTCTCCCCGCCCGACAAGCGCGACGCCGCCCGCGAGGCCCGCGCCAGGTTCGCGGCGGGCGACGGCGACCTGCTCACCGACCTGCGCGCCCTGCAGGCCTGGGACGAGCTCTCGCGCGACCCGGCCGTCCCGCCCCGCCAGGTCCGCGCCTTCTGCGACGACAACTTCCTCTCGCACCAGACTCTCTCTGACGTCGCCTCGGCCCGCACCCAGTACTACCAGTCGCTGATGGAGCTGGGGCTCGTGTCGTGGGCCGAGGCCGGCGAGCAGCAGCAGCGTCAAAAGCAGTCACAGAACCTGCCCTTGCTGCGCGCACTGACGGCGTCCGCCTTTGCGCCCCAGATCGCACGCATCCAGTTCCCGGACAAGAAGTTCGCCACGTCCATGTCGGGCGCCGTCGAGCTCGACCCGGAGGCCAAGACCATCCGCTACTACACCCAGGACCACGGCCGCGCCTTCGTCCACCCCAGCAGCACCCTCTTCGACAGCGAGGGCTTCTCGGGCAACGCCGCCTTCCTGTCTTACTTCTCCATCATCTCCACGTCCAAAGTCTTCATAAGGGATCTTACGCGTAAGCAGTCGGAAAAGAAAACTCCAATTTCTCCACACAAAAAAAAAAAAAAAAAAGGCACACAAAGCTAACACGGAATAATGCAGCATTCAACGCGTATACGCTCCTCATGTTTGCCGGTGCCATTGAGCTGGATACCCTTGGCCGTGGGCTGGTCGTCGATGGTTGGCTGCGGCTGCGGGGTTGGGCTCGTATAGGAGTGTTGATTTCGCGTCTGCGCGGTATGGTCGACGATGTTATCGCTCTCAAGGTCGACAACCCGTCTCTGGAGCTTGCAGATAATGACGTCGTCAGAGCCGTCATCAAGCTGGTAGAGTTTGACGGATTGGATGCCTAAAAGGTCGGCTAGTTAGGAGGACATGTGATTTAAGCGGCAACCCATCATACCTTGGGTAGGGGTTTTATAAAATAGACGACTAGACTTTGCGCAACTTGAACAGAGCAGCGCATTCGATCTCGAAAGCGTGTGCGATTTGATGGTTTACAAATCAAAGCAAATGCAAATGGACATGCAGAGATCACTAGAGTATGAGTTTACAAATAATTTAGAATCGATTCGTTTTGGTGTTGGTAATCGTGACAAGCCGTAAACGGGCGATACGAACTCGACAGCGTCTCCGACTTGATCGATACTACAGGGGGGGTGTTTGCAAACCTCGAAAATGCCAACGACCACTTGGTCCCAGGCTTCAACTCTTCAAGATATCCGCAACACTGTTAAATGGGGTGTTTTAGACTTTTCGCCGGGGCATCGCTCTTCCCGTCATGCACTAGCTGACAATCGATGTTTCCACCGGCAAGTCTCAGTCTGCCAGACTGCCCGTCTTACCCCCTCTGCCGTCTCCCACCATCGGCCTTAGGGCCGAGGCGGGATGGTGCGCGACGTGTTTCCGCATCGTGCCGGCGGGGCTCGGCGGTGGGTGCGCGCCTACTGGGCGCGTCCCGCTGGGCTCGCGATTTAATTTCTCGCGCTTCTTTTCTCCAGGGTTGGAGCTTTAAAGCAACCATTAAAGACCCTGGTCCTCTCACATCCTTCCATTCCGCATTAACATCTTTCATCTTCGCTTGTGTCCTCAACACTGCATTGGGCTGGAGCTTTTAAGCTACCAAAGGGCCCGTCTTCTCGTTCTCGCCTGTCGGCAAAAAATGCAGAAAATAACAAACGCCGGTAGGGGTAGGGGTGTAGGGGGTTCGGGGAAAGGGGTGTGCTACCAACCAGGATGGCTGTTTTTGTGATGTGAAAATTGTGACAACATATTTTGTTGGGGGGTTGAGGAGGGGAGGCCCGATTGCCTGCTCCCCAAAAGGATCTGCGACAAGACCAGCCCGACTATAACGCTTTACATGTCCATAGACTCGCCGCCGTTGGCAAAGCTGAACTGGCCCGGTTGGGCAGCGCTGCCCTCCGTGCCGCTGAAGCCGAAGGTGCCGTTGGCACCCTGGGCCTGGGTGGCGTCTTCGGCGTTGTCGTCGTCATCCGAGAAGTACTTCTCGATGATGTTGTACGCCTTCATGTAAATCTCCTCGTTGGCATTGGTCTGGCAGTCGTGTATCTTCTCCATGCCGCCGCACTCCTCAATGAAGAGTGCATAGCGGTTGATCGAGTCTTGGCCCTCGCCAGCCGCCTGCCTGTCGAGGTCGCCGACCTTGAGGATGTTCTCGAGGCCATCGAGCGCAACCTGGATGATCTTGTTGTCGGGGCAAGCCAGAAGGTCACAAAGGGGCTTGATGCATCCCTGGGCCACGAGGTAACGGATCTGCTCCGGCTTCTGCAGGCCTCCCGAGGTCGCGTTGCTGATGGCCCAGCAGGCCTCTTTGCGGGTCTTAAGATCACCGTTGGAAAGGAGGTGGATCAGAGGCGGGATGATGTTGGCGTCGATGACCGACTGGATCTGGGCCGAGTTGCCGGCAGTGATGTTGGAAATGGTCCAGCAGGCCTCCTTGCGGATCCCATCCTTGTTAGAGCCGAGAAGGGAAAGCAGGCAAGGGAGGGCTCCGCAGTTAATTATAACCTGGGTCTGCACATCATCACCAGTGACGATGTTGCCAACCGAGCGGAGAGCAGGGGTCTGAACCGAGGTGGAGGCGTGCATGAGCAGCTCCACAAGCCTGCGCGGGATGCCAGCCTCGATGACGGCCTGGATCTTGTCATTGGACCCATCCGAGAGGTACGAGATGGCCCAGCAGGCATCAATCAGAACCTCGTCGTCGAGCGAGTAAACAAGCTTGGCAAGTACGGGGAGAGCAGGTGCAATCTGGAGTGACTACGTGTTAGATCGAGGACGGGCAAGAGACTTGGGTCAGTTGCGGGGTGACTTACGGTTCCCCAGTCAGGCTGAGGGGTCTTGCCACGGCAGAAGTTGCTCAGGGTCCACGTCGCGTTGCGGAGCATGCTCAGCTTGCGGCTGTCTCCGAGCAGGTTGAGAAGGGGCTTCAGCGCCTGGCAGTTGAGCACATAATCACGGCACTGGGGACTGTCGCCCGCGATGTTGCCCAGCGCCCAAACGGCCTGTTCCCTCACATCGGGCTCGGGGCTGGCCAGAAGCTCAACAAAAATAGGAACAGCGCCAGCCTCGATGACGACTTGGGTCTGGGTGGCCGAACCACTGGCAATGTTGGTCAAGGCCCAGGCGGCCTCGAACTGGACCAGGGTGTGTGGCGAACGAAGGAACTCAACAAAACGGCTGACGACGCCGGTCTTGATGACCTCTTCTATCGGGGGGTTGCGCTCCTTGGAAAGAAGCTTCCTGAACTTGGTGGTGGCCTGAATCTGGGCATCGATTGATTCCGAGAAAACGCCCTGCACCATCTGGGGGAGGTCCTCGTTGAGCTAAACATAGTGAGTGGCGTTAGCATTGGCGCGCGTCAGAGCCGAAGCCCGGGGGTGCACAGTCGCGAGAATCTGTGTTCCCAATGTCTTCTTCCGAAGTGTGTGATATGGGGCGAATACGGGATCATGCAAGCTAAAGAGGCAGCCTCGTGGGAGACCGGGGCATTGGAGGGGATGCCGGATGCAGAGGGGACGCAGTGTGGAGGGGATGGAAGGCAAGCAGGGGTGGGGGAGCGGGGGCGGACGTCGGTTGCCATCTAAAAAAAAAAAAAAAAAAATCCATGTTGTTTGCGAGATGAAGGCGGATTGGGGGTCGAAAAAAAATGGCCGAGCGCGAGGGATGGCAGCAAACTGAGGCCCAGGCGAAAACCCCGCGCCGAGTGCAGGCGCTGGGCCGGCTGGGTGGCCGAGTGCGCGGGCGACGATGAGAGGGAAAACATTGCAAACAAGGACTGGGAGAGTGTGCGGCATACCTGAGACTCGGTCGGAGCGGTGTCATCGTCGCTGTCAGGAGCGGCTCCGAGCGAGGCGCCAGGGCGGTCGGCGCCTGTGCCGATTCCTCTACGCTTGGCTAGGTTCTCCTCGCGCTTTGCCCTGCGGATCTCGACCTGTTGCTCCTCGCGGCGCCTCCTCAGCTCATCGGGCTTGAAGGTGTTCTTGGCCTTGAACTGGGTGCGCCGGTGCTCGGGGATGTACCGGTCGGCCATGGTTGTTGCGCGTGTCGAGGGTCGCGGTTCTAGGGAGGGGTGGTTCTGCGGTTCTGGCGGGAAGGAGGGGCGAGCCTGGCCGGTTGCGGGAGTGTCGAGCAACCAAGCAGAGCGGCGTGGTTTGCGGGTTGCAGAAATGCGACGGAATCGGCCAAAGGAATTGCCAGTCACAAGCTTGGGCGGTGGCAGTGGAAAAGAAAAATCTGGCGTAACAACAAAAGGAGTTGGGGGGAAGGAAAGACGATGGGTTAAAAGGCTCGCCTTCTGGGTCTTTTGTCTTGTCCGTGTGGGAAACGGAAAGCTTTTTTGAGTTGCCGGAGCGAGCGACGGGCAGTGGAACAGGGCCTGTTTGCTCGCGTACGGTGGCCTCCCTGCAGGGCGACTCGCTGCGCTGCACAGTGCCAGGCGGCGGTGGCCCTGAGTAGACGTTCCTGCCTGAGGCCTAAAGCAACCTTTGGGTGGGGCAATAAACAATACTGGCCGGCGACCGGCTGGGGCTACTAAATGATCAAATTTCCAACGTGGACGTCTAAACCCAAACAAATCAGAGGCCTGGACAAGGAGGCCACGTATTGGAATCTGGCAGAAGAGTGGCGACACAGCCCGTGCTATTCTTTTCCTCGCCCACCGATCCAAGACCTCCGATCGAAGCCCTGAGCAGGGTGACGCCGAGAGGCGGCGGGAAGCAACCGCCCCCAGAAGTCCGTGCCGCCCGTTTGGGTTAGGGAGGTGCCTGGTCTCCCTGTCGGCCAGGCCTTGGAGGCTGTAGCGTCACAGCACGCATTGGTCCATGCCCGTGACAATGCGCCTTCCAGTCCGTCCCATCTCGCCCCGCCGTGTTTGCCCACTTGCCTGACAAAGCCGACGGGCCTGGTGTTGGCCCGTGCACCGCAGGGTTCTGCGGAGCCGTGCGGCTTTCACATGATTTCGCGGGGTAGCGCAGCGCGTGCGTTCGAATTGATCGCGTCGCCCAACGCGCAGTCTCACGATTGGTAGCCGCCTCTAAACTCATCCGAGCGCCGAGCCCTGCCAGCCCGTGCCTCCCACTATACTTCGAGGGGAGTGTTACAAGAAGTCAACCTTAAGATGGAACCCCGCCGTCACGGCTAAGGAGCAGAGCTACGCAATGCCTGGGCTGCATTTTCCTGTCTTTCCGCCTATTTATCAAGCGCGAATCCCGTCATTCCTCACCAGCTCGTGTTGCAGCAAACAAGGCATTGATGTTTCAGTCGACAAGTCTTCAACATGCATTCAGTGCCTGCCCTGCCGAAAGGCCTCGTCTCCATCCAGGCCGTTCTTGACGAAGAGGGTGTCAAGACAGGGAGCATGGTGAGCCTGGTCGGCATCGTCAAAGACTGCCGGCTGCCCATTCCAACCAGGGGAACTGGTAGGCCCTCCTGACGACTCTTCAACAAATACCCCTCGATGAATATGACGCAATGCCACCTGCTGACACCCGGTATAGACTTCAAGATGGAGGTCACACTCTTCGACCTCTCGACCGAGGACGACCATCGTGACATCCGTCTCAGCATCTTCCGTCCCCAAGACAAGATGCCAGACATCAAGCTGGCCGACGTCATCCTGCTCAGCTCCGTCAAGGTTAGTCCACCCGTGTCACTAGTCGGGAGTGGCTTCCTCCTGCGCCTGTCAATCTGGCTGGTCAGAGCCGCCAGCTGACTGGAGTGCCCAGGTCCAAAACTGGTACGGCAACCAAGGGCTTATCACCCATCACTCGACCGCCCTCAATGTGTACGAAGCCGCTCGTATCCCCAAGCCGCCAGGAGATGCCTCAGTTGCTCTGAAGAGGAAAGCCGGGGACAAGATCAAGACGCTCGGGAAGAAAGAGGGCGAATACGTCTCCTACCTCTACCACAGCGTCGACAAGTACTCTCTGCCCACTGCCGAGGAGTTCCAGGGCAGGGCAAATCAGTCTCTGAACGTGGTCACCAAATTCAGCACTCTCAACAAGATCTCGAAAGACAAGTTCCACGACTTGGTCGTCCAAGTTGTCAGACCCCCCTACAACCTTGGGGACAAAGTCACGCTCTGGGTGACTGACTACACGGTGAATAACGCCTTCTTCGACCACGTCTCGGACGGCAGTGGCGGTGTCTCTGGTGATGGGTCTCGAGATGGGGACCCTTACGGCTACACCAGCAAGTTTCGCGTTGCAACCACCGATTCTTCTCTATCCTGGCCAGGCCCTTTTGGCAAGATGTCACTGCAGGTCAGCTGCTGGGACCCACACGCTGCCTTCCTCATGAAATACGTCGAGGCCGGCACCTGGGTCTCCCTACGGAACGTCAACATACAGATTGGCAGGAACGGGCAGAACCTCGAGGGCTTCATGCGCGGCGACCGGGACGGACACAAGTTCAAGGACGGTGTCTGCGTCTCAGTCCTCGAGGCCGGGCCTGACCGAGACAGTCTCGATCCTCACCTCGTCGAAGCGCTGAAACGCAAGCGTGATTACGAGAAGAAGGAGAGAAAGGCGGGACGCCAGACCAACAATACCCCTACCGCGGCCACTGACGCTCCCAAGGCCCAGAGTGTGGACGGCGGGCATAATGGTAGCGGGGTGGCTGGCGCCATTGCTGCTGGCACTAAGAGGAAAAACGAAGAGGACAAGCCCGTGTCCAAGAGCAAACTGAAACGAGAGAGACAGAAGGCCAATAAACGGGCGGCTGAAAGACTGGAAAAACTGAAGAACGGGCAATCGCATGGTTCCGGCCAGGTCCAAGAGCCCACACCCCCTATTCCTGACGGGATCGAAGAGCCACCGGCACTTGATCTGAATCCGCTTGGTGAGTCTCTATCGACTTCAATGTTACATCAATCCCTCCTAGTGCGGCCGGGTGTCCGCTGACAAAATCAATTCAGTCAAATGTGAGGCTTTTGGCCAGAAGGCTAGCACCATCGCCGAGATCCTCCAGGTACATCACGCAGTGGTCGATGTCGGCGAAGGCCAGAGAATCTCCAGGAAGCTTCCCTTCGTCAATCTCAAGTACCGCGCAGAGGTCCGCGTCGTCGACTTCTTCCCTAGCAGGCTCGAGGACTTTGCCGTCCGTCGCAAAATCTCCGAGTTTGACGCGCTTTCCGATAGCGACGACGGGGACTCCTCGGACGGCAGCTCTGTCAGCAGCTATGGTGGCGGCGGTGGTGCATACGTCTGGGAGTGGCGCTTTACACTGGTGCTGGAGGCTGTAGTCGCGAAATCCGAGGGTGGAGCACCTGATCGCATGGAAGTCCTGGTCGGCAAACTTGAAGGCCAGTGTCTGACCGGCCTGGACCCCGAAAAGTATGTATCATCCCAGATTCGTGGCTTCAGTCCCTGTCGGATCTGTCTTTCCAACACCGTGCTGCGTCGCGAGATGCGTTAACCGAAAGCCGACTATAGCCTGCGCGCCAACCCCGAGCAGCTGACCCGGCTGCGCGAGAAAATGTTCGGTCTCTGGGGAAACCTAGAGGAGCTCAAGAGGGCCCGACAGGACAGCCTGGACGTCAAGAAACGCCTCCAGGCGAACCTGCCACCGCCCTGCTCCGACCTGGAATCAGTGCAGGGAGGAGGCGCTGCAGAGCTGAGCAACCTCCCGTTCTCGTGCTGCATCAAGCAATACGGCGTCAAGACGAGGACTAACGATGAGAAAAAGGCCGACGCCGGCAAAGGGCACAAGTGGACGCGCGCCTTTGCTCTCTTCGGGACTAAGATCAGCCTCGAAGTCTGAGAGAGTCCGATGTGGTGTATTGCTTCTGCGTTTACTCTGTTGTTGTCCAAAGGTTTCGAATTCACGATGAAAACGATCTGATGTATGTATTTTTACGCGGTATGTTGAACATGAGTGGCCGGTCCACCCATACTGCTCTGATGTCTCTTCCAGTTTTCTCTTCCTCTCTGTTATTTAGTTTCTGACGCACTAGCTTCCACGCATGTATCCCGGAAAACCAGATTGTCAAGGACGGGTGGACATTTCCGCGGACCTTGGGCGTTTTGACGGCTATAAACAATAATTGAACGCCCTCAAGTTGGAATCCTGAGCAGCCGCGCTGCACCTCAGGAGAGGTGCTGTAAAAATAAAAACCTTATCGCGCAACTTTGCCAGTCTATTCGTGAGCCGGGCGGAGGATATAACGATATAAGAGATACCTAATGTGACATACAGCTCTCGAAGTTTAGGGGCTAAATACGACGTTTTTGAAAGAGCATTATCCATTTGAGAGGACGAATGAAAATGACAGGTAGAGCTGGAGCAGCTGGTTGCAAAAGACACCCATGAAGAAAAAGAGAGAAGAACAAAAAGCAAATCATGTCAAAACATCGTCCTCCCAGTCCGTCCGTGAAGAAGAAAAAAAGACATGTGAATGAAGAGAGAGGAATGGGACGGGAAACAGATCAAGCCAAGAGAAAGAGAAACCATAAAAGCGCCATGAGATTTTTCTTTTTCTGTCCCTTATCAGTCCCCTATAACGCTATCCTCATCCATGCCGCCATTACCGCCACCGCCACCGCCGCCCTCGTCCTCATCGTCGTCCTCGGGCTCGTCCTCGATGGGGTCGTCGAGCAGCTCGCGGCGGCGCAGGTCCTCGACGGTGCCCTCCTCGGGCTCGGGCTCGGGCTCGTCTTCCTCGATGTCGTCGGCGGCGACCATCTCGTCGCTGAGGTGCTGCCTCCTGCCGGCCGCCTCGGCAGGTGCGGCCGCGGCGGTAGCGGGCTGCTTGCCCTTGGCCGCAGCAGCAGCAGATCTGCTCTTCTTCTTGTCGCCGGCGCCGGCGCCAACGGTCTCCGGGTCCTTGGACTCGTCCAGGAAGGCGACGACGGCCTTGAAGTTGGGGCCCAGCCTGTTCTGGTTGCGCAGGAGGCGGCGGCGCAGCCGGCCGGCGCGGGGCCCGGACTGGTCGATCATGCGGGCGCGGACGATCATGACGAGCTTGGCGGCGATGTCGCACAGGTTCTTCTCGGCGCGGAGCTCGGCGACGCGGCGGCCCTCGTCGGTCCTGCCCTTGTCGGCCTCGTTCTCGTCGTCGCTGAGCACGTCCTCGTCGAGCGGGTCGTCGTCGGCGGCGGCGTCGCCGAGCTGGCGACGCGTGCGCTGCGCGTACAGGCGCTCGGCCGTGTCGTAGATGGCGATGATCTCGCCCACCTGGCCAGGGTCCGTCTCGCGCACCAGCACCTTGAGGCCCGCGTACCCGTCTGGGTCGCTGCAGGTCGCGACGGCGGTGCCGATGCTGGCGCACAGGAGCTGGAGGTCGCACAGGTTGCCCGTGGCGAAGAGCCGGAGGTCGTCGTAGCCGCCGCGCGACGAGAAAGTGTGCACCAGGTTCGTGTCGTACGTCTGGCGCAGATACGATAGCTTGCTGATCTCCGAGTCTGGTATGTCGGACTTGTTCTGGATGGCCGTCCTGATGTCGTGCGTCTTCCACACAAAGTAGAAGTTGCACGCCTTAATCGTGTACACGGTCAGCTCGTCCTCGATATTATCGATGTCGTCGTTGACCTCGCCGAGCCGGCCGCGGTACACCATGTTGACCAGGATGTTGATGGCCGGCGACTTGGACTCGTCTGACTCGCCCTCGGCCTCGAGAACTTCGACGCAGTGACAGATGCTGGCCAGCTTGCTGATCTTCATAACTACCGTGATAAGCTGGAGCAGCACGTTCTCGTCTAGGTTCCCGCGCACCGAAAGCTCTGTGCTCATGTCGAACCTGCGCAGCGAGGCGACGACGTTCTGCCACAGGTCCTCGATCTTGCGATCGGCCAGTTCCTTCAGTTCTTCATGCCTCTGCGCAACGAGCAGCGCACGCGTCGCCTGGAAGATGACGGCCGAGTCGGCGTGCCTCAGGAACTGCGCACATATCTCATCCAGCAGGCGGGCGTATGTGGTGGTGTCCTGGCGGAGCTGCAGGAAGACCTCGAGGTCCAGGTGGTGATGCAGGCCCAGGACTATCCTGGCCGTGCTCGCCTCGGCGCCATACTTGTTCAGCAGCCGAGGAATGGCGTCTGCAAGGTGAACGGCTGTGCCCTCGGGCACCTCACCGTCGGCTGTCCTTGCTGGCCTTCTCCTGTGCCTATCGTGCTCGACGTTCTGAGCCAGGTTGAGCTGGACAGCTGCGGCGAGGACCTCGAGCAGGATCGCCTCCTCCTCACCCTCGGGTGCGACGGCGGCCCTGAAGGTCGCCTCGGTCGGCTTCGATTTTGATCTCGACTTGGAGGCCTGGCTGACGCTGTGGTCGAAGAGCAGGTAGCCCGCGATGATTTCCCAGTTGCTAACCTCGGGTATCTTCTCGAATAGTGCTTGGGACGCCAGGGTGACACGGGTCTCAGTGAAGGCCGGCTCAATGACGTCGGTGGCGATCTCAACCGCTTCGGTGCGCGGCGGTACCGGCTCCTCGTCGGCCGCATAGCCTGCCAGCATCTCGGCGAGACACTTGATCTTGATCCAGTCCTTGCGTGGCGAGTCGTAGGCATCCTGGTCCTGCTCAAAGACCTCTTCGAGAGCCTCACTGCCGCCAATCTCCTGGATCTTGAGTTCGACACTGTCCTCGATGCCGAGCACGAAAAAGTCCGAGACGGCCTTGCGTATCCTCACGTCAGCGTCGATGATGAGCTTGCCGATCTGGTCGATGTCGTCGGGCTGCAGCATCTCCTGTACGCGGAGACAGTCGATGACAGAGATAGCAGCCACCCTGACGGCGACGTCCGTGTCTCTGGTACACATCTCCACCAGGCGATCCCTAAACCGCTCGATGAAGTGGCCGAGCTTCTCGGCGTCACGCTTAAAGATCCTCGCCAGCTGTCGGAGGACCTCGGCGCGGGTGCCAGGGTTCGTATCCGTAAGCATCCAGCCGAGGTACCTAAGATATTCGGGCTCCATATAAACGGTGGGGAGTAAGTAAATCCAGGTGCCGAGGGCCTCGACACACTCGGTCCGGACGCGCACGTCGATGTCGCGGTAGCGGTGCACGAAGACGGTCTCAAACAGGTCCGTCATCTGCGTGCCGCACGCCTCCCTGTGCTGATTGGCCTCGTCTAGGGAGGCCTGCAGTGACGCGATCTTGTCCCTGCTGGCCTTGTCCTTCCTGCGGCCCTTTTCGCTCTCGAGCTGCTGCGTGATCTTGATGATGCGCTCGTCGACCTTCCTAGTGACATTGACGAGCGCATAGTGCATGGCAAGAGAGACCGTCGTCGCCGTGTGCCGGAAGGGACGCAGGGTCGACGACGACATGGTAGCCACCCATCTGGCGATGTTCTCCATGAGGGCCTCATCCTCGTACAGCGCCTGGGTCTCGTGTAGCACGGTGATGAGGGATCCAAAGAACTCGATGAGCAGCGTCCGGAACGATCGCGTCGTGCGTGACTTGGCGATCAGGGGATACTCGGCAAGTTGTTGCTGATGGTCAAGCATTAGGCGCAATGTCGCGACAGGGGTCTGGAGGCGGGGTCTTGGGGGTGTGCAGGGGTGAGCTGTCACGAAGGACAGCAAGCCAAGCTTACATCCTCATAGAGACTCTGCAATTCGGCGAGCCGGTTCTCGCAGTTATCTGGGTCGTTAATGTCGTCTTCTGTGATCTGGTGCTGGCAGCCAGCCGCCTGCAGGACACAGTTGACCAGGTCCTTGACGGCGGCGGCCTTGTCCTCGTTGTAGCTGGTGTACCAGCGGCCGGCAACGTCGTCGGCGCGCGCGCCAGACCCGAACACATCGGCTGTGCAGCCACAGGCAATGTCAGCGTCCACACTCATCCCCACCATGTTGCTCAGGTTGCGCGACGCGCATCAAGGGGCCCGGCGCTCACCGTAGAGGCCCTCTCCGTCGCTGTCGACGATTGCGACACGTGCCGCCTTTTTGGGCCTGCTGGGCAGGTCGGCGGCGTAGGCGGGGGTGGAGCCATTGATCTTTGGTTTCTTCGCGGCCGGCTTCTTCACCTTGCTTGAAGACGCCGGCCGCCTCTTCTTGGACCGCGCTGCGCCTGCTGCTGCGACGGCATGGTCCTGGTCGTCGGGGTCGTCGATGTCGTCGTCGGGGTCGCTCAGGTCACTGTCGGAGGCGGGCGGCTCGTTCTCCAGGTTCTCGCCGTTGCCGTGGCCGTGGTTGTCGTCATCGTCTGCGTCATCGTCGTCATCGTCGTGGCCTTCGGGGCGCTTGCGCTTGCCGGCGGCGGCAGGCGCGGCCTCGGGGGTGAACTTTGACGGGGCCCGCACGACGCGCCCGGATCGGCTTCGTCGCGAGCCGTCTTCAGGGGCGGGCGACGCGGTCGCGTGGTTGTCGGAAGCCTCCATGAGCGGCTGTCTTGCTGAGAGCATTGAACTGCGGCGGGATGTGTGGCGGTCGTTGGGCGCTGGGCCGTGGATGCGACCCTTTCCTCTGCCAGGACGCCCTGATTTCGATTTCGCTAGGCGTGATTATTTATTGTCGCAGCGCGTCAAAAGTTCCGCGATTGATTGTACGTGACACAGCTGCTATGTGGAGCTCAAGGCGCATTAGCGCAGCCTAGAGTGGGTTGATGGGGTGTCTGCCTGAGGCACCAACCCCGCTTTTATTGGATCCCCTGGCTCATTCGGCTTCATTCAGGGAAAAAGATCACGCAAGAATTGGCAGCACAATTTTTATCTCCGGAGCCGCATTCTTTTCATTCCTATTGTGCTATTGAGCTCACACAATAGTAAATTGACTCGTGGCGCAAACAGTATCTACCAGGAACGAAAGTCGCCAGCTCAAACCCAGCAACTCGCTCGTCCTAACAGCTGCCATTAGACGATCTCTCAACTGGCATCAGAGCACAGAAAACAACGAACCGAGAAAATCAAGGAGAAACCCACGTCACGATAGATATTAGCCCAGAGGACAATCCTGTCCAAATAACAAACTTCACGTCTTCCTCGCAACAACAATCGCAAATCCGCATACGATAAACATGATTGTCAACTTCACACGATTGTTTTAGGGCATTAACATGATCATTAATCAACATAGTCATGAAATCGTTCAACCTGCGGCCGTCATTACATCCCAGATCCTTCTCCAGCCACACCAGACAAACTCGCACCACTCTCTTACATCCACTCGCACTTATACAATCATTAAATCCTCCACGAAAAACACATCCTTTAAGCACCAGCGGCCGGGGGCACCTCAACGGGCCCGTTGTGCGGCAGGCTGGCCTTGCCCTCGGCGCGGGCGGCAAAGATGCCAGCCAGCGAGTCCTCGGGGCCGGCGTTGAGGCAGCTGGGCGCGTCGACGCCGTTGGTGAAGGGCTGGACGCCCTCGACGACGGAGCCGTCCGAGTTGTAGATGACGGCGTTGCTCAGGTCGGTCGTCAGCTCCGTGTCGCCCCAGTTCTGGGGCGCGAACATGATGCTCGAGTGGGCCTCGGACATGATGGTGTTGGGCACGTCCTCGGCGCGCGTGTAGTGCTGCATGCCCAGGTTGATCCACGCCACCAGGTCCTCCTGCACCAGGCTCTCGCCGTTGAAGAACTTGTAGAACTCGACCGCGGGCGCCTCGGGCACGTTCTGGTTCAGCGACGACGACGAGCTGGGCTCCGTGTCGTGCTGCCGCGAGAAGGCGAACGGCTGCTTGGCGAACTGGGCGTTCTTGATGAAGAAGGGCGAGTTCTTGGAGGGCAGCACGACGTTGGAGAGCCCGGGCAGGATGCGGTAGCCGCGCGGCATGCCCCACTTGTTCTTGCGCTCCTTGTTGATGACGGCGTACATGGACTGGCCGTTGGCGGGCGTCTGCAGCAGCCCTTCGTTCTCCGTCTGGAGCTCGCTGACCTTGTACTTCATCATCTCGAAGGCGCCGCGCTCGGGGAACCACGGCTGCGTGACGTTCTCGACGACGATGTCGGTGCGCTGGAGCGTGTTCTTGGAGTCGACCAGGTCGAAGTCGACCTTGAAGTTCATGACGTGGCTGTGCAGCGTGCCCGAGATGGTCTCCTCGATGCGCGGGCCCCAGAGGCCCTCGTCGTCGGGCCGGTAGTAGTTGGCCTGCACGTAGCCGCTGGCGTGCGCGTCGACCGTGACGGTGCCGTCAACCCAGAACCCGTAATCCCAAAGGTAATCGTAGTTACCAATAGTTCCAATCATGCGCACGACCAGCTTGGAGCCCTTAGCGGCCTGCAGGTACTCGGCTTCAGCGTGGCGGGTAATAGGGGTGCCGATATCCGCCTCGAAAATGCAGATGTTACCCGGCTGGTGGAAGACGGTGGTACCGGAGCTGTAGGTGCTGTTCAGGTAGGTGGCGCCGTAGGGGCAGTCGTAGCCGGGCACGAGGCGGCCGGCCTGGTTGCCGATGCCGTAGAAACGATCCATGTACGCAGTGTTGGCCTGGAACGGGTTGTTGCCGGCGTACTGGGCGATGGCGTCCTGCAGCGACAGCTCGTAGATGATGCGCTCGCCCTTGAACTTGATGTCGTAGAACTGCACGCCGACGTCGCGGTCGTAGCGCGTGTAGAAGCTCCAGCCCATGTACTCGACGTACTTGTTCTCCTTGTCGACCTTGTAGCGCTTGCCGTCGAGCTGCAGCATGGTGGGCGCGAAGCGGTCCTCGAGCTCGCGCACGGGGCCGCCCTTGCGGTCCTTGCGCAGGTAGTCGATGTTCTTGGACGGCGGCGGGTTCTTGTTGATGCGCTTGGCGACCCAGGCCTCGCGCAGCTCCTCGACGCTCTTGTAGACCTTGAGGTCGTACACGATCATGCGGAGTTTCCACAGCGACGGGTCGGTGCCCGCGAGGTCCCAGCTGATGTACAGATCCGACGGCTGGCCGTACGAGGCCAGGCCGCCGCGGCGCCAGGCGGTCCAGGCGTTGGCCGTGGAACCGTCGGTCGAATAGGGGTTGGTGAAAAAATACACGCCTGTTGAGCGTTTATCGTTGTTGCCAAAGTACTGGAAGTCGACGAGGTCCTGCATGATGTCGGCGATGGCCGACGTGGTCTGGTTGACGATGACGTCGACGGCCTTGGCGCGGGGGCCGTTCATCAGCCAGCCGGCATTCCAGTGGATCTTGCCACCATTGGGGCCGTTGTAGATGTGGTCCAGCGACTCGATCTTGGTCTTGTCGCTCAGGGGCAGAGGCCCGACCGAGTACTCGGCGATGACGGGCGGGTTCTTGGCGCCCTCGTTGAGCACAACGCGGGCATAGCGAGGAACCGCCGGGCCATTACCGTCCAGGTACGACAGCACATCCGTCTTGTTGGGCTTGAGGGCCTCAATGTGCTGTTGATGGTGCTTCGGGGTCAGCTCCAGCTTTTCAGGGGTTCAAAAGTGGGGTAGGCCAAATCGCCAAGATATTGATCACTTACGAAGATGTAGTTGTCGTTGATGGCCAGAGTCGGGCTGGTAGCGTTGGTCAGGTTGAGCGCCTTGTTCTCCGACAGGAAGCCGACGACCGAAGTCACCTCGGCCGCGGTCAGCGCTGCGAAGGGGCTGGCCTTGGGCGCCTTCACGGGGATGTCGATGGGGGCCGGGCACGTGTCCCTGGTTCTCAGGGACGGCCTGCCCTGGCTGCGCGACGAAAGGCGCACATTGGGAGCCGCATCGCCCGGGCCAAGGAGGCCAAAGACGGCGAGTACGAAAGGTGCCGATCTCATGGTGTTTGCTGATCTTCTGTGAAGATTTTGGCCTGTGAGGATATGATTTCCTGAGCTGGAGGCCTTGAGAGGAGGCTGAGGGCTGCCGATCAAACCTTCAGACGATCTGGAAGCCGGGCATCACGACCATTTTTATATCTGCGTCCTCCAAGGGATCGGAACACCCTGTCGAGACGCATATTGCCTTCCCGCCTCCCAAGACACAGCGCCGAGCAACGAGAAAGATGGTCCCCTCACGGCCAGCCCCGAGCCTGTCCCGACCAAGTCCCCTGTCTCCAGGAACTCGGATTCGGTGACGACGGCTAGACCAGAAGGAAGGAAGAGAATTCCACCAGGACAGCGGGGTTGTTTGCAGATATATTGCCCAAAAAGGCACAAGCGGCGCAACTACTGCGGGCTAGGTGGTCTATCGGCCGGCCATGGCTCTGGACTGATAGGCAAATGTTGTCTGGAGAGACGCAGAGGCGGCACAGAGATGCCGGCGATCGGACTCGCTGGCTCGCCACCCACACGGAGCGGCTGGCGTGGTGGGTGTGGTGTGCCTATCTCGGCAGGGAGTGCGGGATCTATCGGTACCTGTGTGTCGGTGTATGTCCCTGGAGGAGCTGTTGGGTCGGGTGAGCAGGTCGGGGGTGCCGTCGTCAGGTCAAGGAGCGGGCCCGGTATACCAATCTATGAGCCCGTATCGCTACTCGATATCATCGGCCCCGTCGACGAACAAGGTCAGTTGAGTCAGACCAGGAGCCAGCGGCCCCAGGCGCGGCTTTTTTTTTTTTTTTTTTTTTTTCGCTCTCTGGACTTTTCCATCAGGGTCCGCCCGTGCAAAGGGGAGACGACGGTATGGATCCCCCGCGCGGACAAGCAAGGCCAAGCAATTGGTCCCCAATCATGTTCCGCCGTCGCCTCGTGGGGGCTACGGCAGGATGAAGCGGATACAGGCCGAGAGCCTGCCTTGGACGGTTATCAAAGCTGCAATATAATGCGGAGCCAAGCTTGACATATCGTTTATCTTGTATCTCCACATGTGCCGGCCGAACAACCAGCCTGCCAAGACTTTCCCGTAGGGGCAAACGGCTCAAAGGGGCCCAAGCGGCTGTGCCCGACTTGTTCGTTTTTCCCTTCTTTTATCCTTGTTCTGCCGTCTTTCTCTAGGGTACTCCTTGGAAGTGACGGGCGCCCCTGAGAGGATGAGCTTTCATGGACAGAGGATGCCTGGCCATAAGTGGCAGGTCCGCAGGCTTGGCATCTTACATGTTTGGCTTTTCGTGTTGGTGAAGGTTATCACCAAAAGCTTCTAGGTTGGTTTAATCCCGTAGGATAAGCTTATCTCTTTGTGATACGGACGTGGTATTCTCGGGTGCGCGGATCGCCAAGACTTCTCTCGTGGCAGCTGATCAAGATAAGTGAGGTCTGGTCGGCTGGTCGGTTTGCCCGATAAGGTGGACGTCCGCATCGAGGCGCCCGCCCGCCCGGCACCCGCGGGCGTCATCGATGGCTGGACGTTATCGCTGCCCTGGACACAACACCTCCACAGCAGCTGTGTTGGCGGGCAGGGGATGCCTGGCGAACCCTGGCGAACGCCCATGTGCCGCCTCCACTCAGGACCCGGAAGCCGGACTGCGACGGTAAATGGCAAGGGGTTCATCGGGTATCGTGCCCTGAGCCTCTTGAGCCGGCTCTCCGACTCGGCACCTTGTCACGCGCCCAGCCAGGGACCACGCCTGTCATCGGATGTGTACCTGGTGAAGATCTCAGCAGTGATATGGAAGGCGAGATTCGTCACAAATGAACGGAACCATCAAGGCCACATCCCAGACCGGTATACACATGCAAAATTAGGCTTAAGGTGTACCCAAAGATTGAGAAGTATAGAGCCCATTTGCTGATGAGATGAGGGCTTGATTGGGCTGTGGCATGTAGGCCTTCGAATTAGCTACATTGATTACACGGCCGCCCGGCGCTGTGGGTCGACTTTGTTCACCTGGCTTCGAAGACCTATTGAGGGTAAATATTCTCAGCACGGACAAGCAAGGGGTTTTAGGGGGTTTCTATCCGCTGAAAATATCTCGCCGAGCCCTGAAGGAATCATGGGGCGGCTGAGATATCCCACAGCAGCCGCTAGCTGGGGTGGAATTATGGAGCCCCGTGGGGGTTTGCGGCACGATTCGTGCGTGTGCGAGACGAACCGGGCACGCGTCGACCTCAGCTCCATCGTCTGCCTTGGACAATTCAGAAAACGCCGCACCGCCGCCCAAGCCCCCTGGTGAAGACAGCAGAAGCAATTAATATTTGTTGACAAACAGATACAACAGACTTGCATACGGGAAATTTTCCTCCCTGCCGCCAGCCAGCCTGCGATGCGGTCCGCACGCGACATCCCGACCTTCTATCGAGCCATGCTGCTCTGGGTCGACCCGGCCCTGGCGGCCGCAGGCGTCCTGCTGGCCGTGGCCGACCCGGCAAAGTACCTCGACACCATGGCGCCGCACGTCGCCTACCATGCCGGGCTCCAGGTCCTGCTCGACCAGCTCGCCGGCACCTACTCCATGCTGGCCTTCAACGGCGCCGTCGTGCTGCGCGTGGCCGAGGACGTCAGGGTCTGGAGCGCTTTGGAGCTGGGGATCCTGATGTGCGACCTGCTTCACGTGTGGGCGACCGCCAGGGCGCTCGGCCTTGATGTGTTCCTGAACCCGGCCGCCTGGAGATTCGAGGATTGGACCAACATCTTGACTCTCGCGGGGCTGGCCCTCACGAGGGTTTCGTTTCTGCTACGCCTGGGCTTTTCCCCGGACGCCAAGACCAAGAAGCGTTGAGTAGCTCGCGCCGAGATACTACCTGATAGGTTGCCGTTATGCATCTGTGCACGCGATAAGATCGCCACATGCATTATTGACCATGGTCTGCTGGGGAATACGCGGGGCTCAAGTCACCTTGGCTTGCTCATGGCCACATGGCCAAGAGTATAGTTTCTTGGATATACGTCATGGATGACATCTCATGTCAAAAATGGCTTTTATTTGCTTATATTTTGCATCACAGCCACATGTGAAGTGCCGTATCTGACATGCGTGGCGTGAGCTCTCACCTCCATTTGGCACATTGTCACATTGTCTACCGCCAGGGCGGGCGGGCGGTCCTGCCTGCTCCCGTACTTCCGGACCCACTAGTCCAACCGTCTATCGGCCTCGCCGCGCTCCAGCAGCCCCTCCCTCTCGCTGACGCCCTTCTCCTTGCGCGGCGGGTAGAGGACGTAGTGCTGCGTGAAGAAGACGAGGTCGTACAGCATCGAGACGTTCCCGAGCGCGAACTTGACCGGGTTCCCCGTGATGCCGGACCAGTCGCCCTGCATGTAGCTGTCGAGGCCCTGCTGGGCAATGCTGAGCACGCCGCCCGAGAAGTCGAGCAGGATCTGCCAGATGCTCCACCCTTGGGTGCTGCGGTTCCTCCAGTTGGCTACGACCTGCGGCGTGTACTTGACGAGCGTGATGACGAGCTTGACGTAGCTGATGGCGTAGAACACGTCGAGCCAGCACCAGTCGCGGCGCGGGTCGACGGGCGGCAGAGACGGGTCGCCATCGCGGGCCGCGACGACGAACACGACGGCCAGCACGCCCGCGATGCCGCCCAGAGCGATGCCCAGCATGAAGCGGCTCGGCCGCGTGCCCCCCGGGGCGCGCTCGAAGCCGCGCCACAGGCCCGGGACGTATTGACTCGCGGTGATGCTCGAGAGAACGAGGGCGTGCGCGGCAAAGGTGATGTCGTTGAACTGTACCGTCGGAGTCAGGCCGTGGTTGCGGGCTGCGTACTGGCCGCGGATGACGGGGGAGTAGAACATGGCGGCGTTGAAGGCAAAGTATGCTGCAAAGCCTGTTTTGGGGTTGGAATATGTCATCGGTCAGCGATTGCCCCAATCAAGCCGAGGACGAAGCGTCATCAATCGTACCCAACGTGTTTATCAGGGGAAAGTCTACTGTGGTCCCCGAGGTCGACTTGCGGCGGTAGTTGAGCAGCGGCTGCGGGTAGAAGGAAAGCGACCAGCACAGAAAGTAGATCCAGCCAAAGATGGCCGACACGACGGCGAGGAAACCCATGGCGCTGCAGTCGATTCGGGCAATGATCCAAGGGGGAGGCAGGTTCTGAAACGGAGTGAAAGAGATCTATCGCTGCCCGACTCGACTCCCCATCCAGCTCTTGCCAACTCTCGATCCCCAGAATTGGCTTTGCTGCATGCGCGGGAGCTTGAATGGCGAGCCGGCCCACTGGAATTTCGTGATGCGGGGAGATCCGCGACATGGAACGAAGCTTGGTCAGATTATGCAAGCTCCAACATGCCTTTGAAGGTCACGTGCGGTTCTGTTGGCGCGATGGGCCTGGCTCTCTTTGCAAAATCCGCGCAAGACCGCTCAAGCGAGAATGAAGCACTTTGCACAGCTTTCTTGAGCTCTGGTGCCCAAATAAAACCCCATTATCCTTTTCCTTTCCTATTTCCTTTCCTATTTCCTTTCCTATTTCCTTTCCTATTTCCTTTCCTATTTCCTTTCCTATTTCCTTTCCTATTTCCTTTCCCGTCAGCCAGATAAGGCCACTCGAGCTTTGCTGGACCCCATTCGAACCCCACTGCGTGTATCTATAAATAGGCTCGTCTGTCGTTTTCTGTAACGTGACCTCAGGTGGATTAAGCGCGTGCATCCGCTAAGCGCCATCACTTTATGCGATTAGACGATTTTCGCTCACGACCCACCGGCTCAGACGCCCGCGGTCGGTCCACGGCCGGGCCCAGGGGTGGTCCCGGAAACCCCCCGCCCAAACCTGGTCTTACCCCCTTCTCCGGCACACTCGCCGGCCGACAGCATCACTACCACCCGCAGCGCTTACAACGCCCCGGCATATACACACGCCTACTGCCGATTGCCCGCTCACCAACAAGGGGCGCCGGAAAGCGGCCCGATTTCCGTGTGCCTTCGGGTTTAATTGTTAGCCGCCATAATGGCTGATCGATGCTGCCAGAAGCCGACTTCGTGTTGCGTTCCACACATGGAGCGCATGGCAACGAACGACGTTTCACGACCACACAAGTATCGGCATTGGCAAACATGGACCCCCTTTTTCGGATAGCAGCGACCATTTGTTAATGTCGTTAAAAGTCGAAATCCAACAAGGGCTAACAAGGTATAATAGGAAGTCCCATGCCTGGGGTCATGCCGAACAGAAACGAAACGAAACCTTCATCGAAAAGAAACATGATCACCCATTCTTACCGTTGCCCTTTTCCGCTATCGCCTTTCGCCGCCATTGCTCCTTTCCATCCCCGCTTCGCAATTACCCCAAAAGCCCTGTTAAAACGCACTTACAAGGAGAAGAAAGAAAGAAAAAAGGGGGGGAAAGGTTAAAAAAAAAAGTCGGGAAAGAAAAGAAATCGTCCGTGTGCTTTCGTTATGGCCCTTTTGGAGCCCTGCATCCGCTCGCGTATGGCGGCACGCACGCCCTTCTTCCTGGTTCGTTACACCCGCGAGTGCATGTCAGTTCAAGCTCGATCAGGTTTCACGCGCGCCCTTGCTTGGCGGGACGTTGGCGTTTCCCGAAGGCGAAGCGGCGAGGGGGAAGCGCTACCTTTTCAGACGGACTGCTGCGTGCAGCCTGGTGTCGCGACACGCGCGCTTCCGTGTCGCTGCGCAGGGCGACCGGCCCCTGGTTTGGCAACAAGCGCCCTCGTGCCACTGTGCTCCTCGAGGGCAGGCGGGCTACTGCTTGGTCGAGCCGGACGTGGCGTGATTGGTCGACGGCGCGGGGGCAGGGGCTCCAGAGGTGCTGTGTCCCTGCTGCACCTGGCCGATGTTGTTGTAGTGGGAGGAGCGGTTCGACTCGGCGAGCCAACGGTCCATGGGGCTGGCGGCGCCGGCAGCAGCGTTGGCCGCCGTCTGCGGGGCTTGCCAGCTCTGGGTGCCCCAGGTCCGGGAGACGTCCTGCCAGGCGCCCTGGGTGTTGCTGTAGTTCGACATGGCCAAGGCTGCTCGACGGCGGGAGGGTATTGGGTCTAGAGAACGGGGAGGATGCGGCTCAGGAAAGGGGGATGCGTATGTCTAGGAGAGGCGACCTTGCTCTTAGTCGAAGAGAAGCACACCGAAAGGAAAACCAGAAAAAAACGAGGCAAGGCAGATGCAGTTATTCCTGCGGTTCTTCCCCCTTCTTTTGGATCGTAGGTGGTATTTATTTTTTTTATTTCTATAGTTTTGTCTGGCGCGCCCAACCTGCGCTCCCACTCTGAGCTATTCGTCCCGCCCAAATAAGGCGACCCTTTCTGACCTTCTCACCAACCCGACCCGTGACTCTACATGCACGGCGAGGAGTTGACGTGGCGAAGATGGCTGGCATCCTCGAGGTTGGGTGACACCGATCCCGGTCTCGTCAGACGCCGGGCATGTTTACGATGTCGGGGTGCGGCTGGGTATTGTCGGAATTGGGCTGAAAGCTAATGCGGCTTTGTTGCCTTAGGAGCTTTGCTTGGGGGCGCACATACCTCGGAAGATATACCGCAGAAGATCCTGGTGAAAGAGGCGGGTAGCGTGAATCTCTGTAAGGAATGTCGAGGTAATTATCCGTATGATAAGGCTATATATGAGCCAGTTCAGATGAGCACTCTACGGCGAATAACCTTCGAGGTGATGAGTTACGGCCGGTATTTTCTGTTTCAATGCGTCTATGCCCCTCGCCCCAATTCCATGCCGCCGCCGTTCTCTCTTGCCTTCGATCCCCTGCCCAGTTGTAACCCCGCGAGCTCCCACGGAGCATGGCGTCCTCAGCCATCCCACATCGCCCCGCGGCAACACATCTGCGCGTCCAGGCACCACAGACCCTAAAGCGCAGAACCTACCCTCGAAACTCAATCGCCATCAAACACCGACCATTGAATGGGGAAGGGATCACCCGAAACCTCGATTTCAAGATTGAATTGGGGGGTTTTCCCTGGATTTTTCTAAAAGCCTGAGCCGCTCCGTTGGACGATTGGCTACCGTTGCACCAAAATGTGGCGCTGCGTCATTTCCTTCTCCAGCTTCGTCGCCCTGCGCCTCATTCGTTGCCCTTGGGACCCCTTCTTTTCTCCCCAGGACTGGAGCCGGGGCTTTCTTAGCCACGCTCAAACGTAGGAAACAGGATCCCATACTGGTATTCGCAGGCCTCCGGCATCCTTCAAGTCGCCGGCACGGCCCGGATGCGCCCTGGTTTGAGGCCCCAAGCGCGGTGTCCAATTCGCCCAGGCGATGGTCGTTGCCTAATGGTAATCGCGACGCGTCCACCGCCAACCATCCTGGTTCGCAACCTCGGTTGCCGCCCTAACAACAACTATTGATCTACACACCTCGCGGTCGACCGAAGCGCAACCCCGGCAACATTTACGCGACGATTACCGACACTTGAAAGTGTCCGGCTGATATCAGACTACGGGAACAAGGCGTCGCCTATCAGGGACCCGAACGGAACTGGCCGACAGTATGAGCCACCTCTCCGGTCCCGTGCCACTTGGCAGTTTAGCTAAGCAGACAGGGGTCCCCGGTCCGCTTTGTCCCTCCCCGTGCTCTTGGCCCACCGCCACTCGTTCTCGCAGTAGAGGGGTGGCACCCACAGTCCGAAGGGGTACACGCTGTGCTTGCCTTCGAATACCAGCTTCTAGAAAACCGGCTGTCCCAGCAGCCACACTACACGGGAAATCCAACTGTGTCCGCTTTCCAGCTCCCGCCGCGCTGGGTACTCCTGAAAGATCGTGCGTTTTCCATACCTCCCCCAAAAAGGGGCCTGCGGTCCCATGCGAATCCCCACCAAGTGTGAGCCGATTGAGCGAGATGGAAACAGGAAAGGATACAGGAAAAGATATAAAAGGGGAAAGAGGAAAAGATACGGGAAAGGAAATAAGGAAGAACCCATATGAAAGAATTGAGACAATTGGGTTCCAATTAGCGTTGACCAGACTACAGACTTCTACTTGGGCACCGTGAGCAGCCACACCAAACGTCCAAGGTTCTTTCTACGTGACAAACCGACTCTGGTGTTGGCTAGGGGCTGATCCTCCGTGAGTTCTGAAGTCAGGGATACCCCTTCCAGTGAATGTATTCACCGACGGCATCGCATTCCTTCTCGTACCTTTTCATCACCTGCTCAACCCACCCCTCGCTGCGCCGTCCATGCCAATAGCCCGCGCCGTAAACTAGCTTGCAATACTCCCAGTACTCGGGATACCAGCCCGCATCTTCCCAGTCGATTATTCCAGCGATCCGCCGAGGGCCGTCTCCGTCTCTGTCGGAAACGATGATGTTGCCGATGGTGGGGTCGCCGTGGGTGAAGTAGATCTCTCCCGTGTCAGGAAGTAAATCTCTGTAAATATCCTTCACGAAACCCCCCCGGTCCGGGCTTCTGCCGGGTTGCGGTGGCTCCCAGCCAGTCGTTGAACGACTTGATGCTGGGGAAGGAACCCTCTTCATTATCCAGTCTGAAGATTCTATCCTGGATATGGCCGCCGTTGACGGAGCCTGGATTCGGTGTTAGTGACGACGACGCATCGGTTGCTGCCATTTTTCCGTGCGGCCTTCCCATGGCCCCAACGCGCGAGGCAGCCGATCAGATCACAGAACGTCACAGGGCATACCGATGAACCCGGAAGGAGAGGAGCCTTGCATGATACTCCTCAGCGCTGCGACGGTCTGGGCCAGTTGATCACGGATGGAAGCTTTATCCGCCGAGGTCAGCAAGTCCCATGCTTGCCGAAGCGTCTCTCCAGACATCAGGCTCATGTAGACGTAAACTTGCGTCCCGACCTTCCTCCATCCAAACACCTCGGGGACGGGGACTTCTCCGGACGGGAAAGCCTGTCGGACAGCTCGCATTGCCGGTGCCTCCTCGGTCCTGAGCCAGTCCGAGTGGTTGGCCTTGACGAAGAGGTTCAGTTGCTCAAACTTGGCAAAGTGCCTGCCTCCGCGCATGGCCGGATCCTGCTGGATGACTTCCTCCGGGCTCGGCAGTTCCGCCCCCTCCGACCCGAAGAACGACGTGTCGCGAAAGTATATCTCGGCCAGCAAAGCGTCCGGAAGCAGCGAGCAATCAATCAATGGCTGGTTCGCTTCCTGTTCGGCCATTGAGAGCCCGAGTTTGGCTGGAAATGCTCAGGGTCTGAGAGGGGCAACGCGATCACGGGAGGTCCGACAGATGGAGAGGTGAGAATCATCCACACATAGAATTGGCTCGATCCCGCAAGCGGCAACATTATCCACTTAAGGTTCCATGCGACTCAACAACGCCAAGGATTTCCCAGTGGTACTGGAAGAGCGTTGCGAGTGGTGATTGACATCTCAGTGAAAATAGGGAACGAATATCAGAGTAAAAGATACTTTGTGTAAATGGCTCTAGGACAAAGCCTAGAGGTACTCAATACATGTACGCCCGCTTAACACTAGATCCATGCCCAGAAAACAAAGAGCAAACAAACCAACAATGCACCACCAACCGCCCCCCCTATCCTGCTAACCCCAAACCCAAAACCGACCTGGTGAGAGCGTTGCTGTGTAAAAGCTCGTCAAGACGGCGCGTTTACTCAAACTGGGCCTCCTCCTCGGCGAACTCGTCGGCGGCCTCATCGAGGTCGCGGGCGGGGATCTTGGAGGCCAGCTTCTTGGCGCCGGACAGGGCAGTCCTGCCGAGGTCCTTGCCAAGCTGGATGGCTGACTTCTTCAGCTCACCAAGGCCACGGGTCTCAAGCTCGGCGGACTCGTCGGCCTCCTCATCGGCCTCCTCGTCAGCAGCCTCATCAGCGAACTCCTCGGCAGCCTCGTCCAGGTCGCGGGCGGGGATCTTGGAGGCCAACTTCTTGGCGCCGGACAGGGCAGTCCTGCCTAGGTCCTTGCCAAGCTGGATGGCTGACTTCTTCAGCTCACCAAGGCCACGGGTCTCAAGCTCGGCCTCCTCGTCGGCGAATTCTTCGGCCTCCTCCTCGCCGAGGTCACGGACGGGGATCTTGGAGGCCAGCTTCTTGCCGCCAGACAGGGCAGTCCGGGCGACGCCCTTGCCAAACTGGGCGGCGGACCGTCCGAGGCCGCGAGCCTCGAGGTTGGCCTCTTCATCAGCGAACTCATCGGCCTCCTCATCGGCCGCCTCCTCGCCGAGATCACGGACGGGGATCTTGGAGGCCAGCTTCTTGCCGCCAGACAGGGCAGTCCGGGCGACGCCCTTGCCAAACTGGGCGGCGGACCGCCCGAGGCCGCGAGCCTCGAGGTTGGCCTCTTCATCAGCGAACTCCTTGGCCTCCTCGTCGGCCGCCTCCTCGCCGAGATCACGGACGGGGATTTTGGAGGCCAGCTTCTTGGCACCGGACAGGGCGGTCCGGGCGACGCCCTTGCCAAACTGGGCGGCGGACCGCCCGAGGCCGCGAGCCTCGATCTCGGCCTCCTCGTCGGCGAATTCCTCGGCCTCCTCCTCGCCGAGGTCACGGACGGGGATCTTGGAGGCCAGCTTCTTGGCTCCAGACAGGGCGGTCCGGGCGACGCCCTTGCCAAACTGGGCGGCGGACCGCCCGAGGCCGCGAGCCTCGAGGTCGGCCTCGGCGGCGCCCCGGGCGTAGAGCGAGGGGATGTTGCCGTTGTCGCCGGCGAAGCGGCGCTCGACGGCGTTGGCGGGCTCGCCGGAGACGGGCGCAGCGGCGGCCAGGGGCACGGCGACGGCCATGGAGGCGACGAGGGTCTTGGTGAAGTGCATCGTGGCGGTTTGTTTGTTGGTGAAAAGAGAAAAGTGGAAAAAGAGATAAGCCAAAAACAGACTCAAGGAAATGACAAAAATGAAATGCAAAGACAAAAGGAAAAGATGTGGATGAGATCCTGGGATGGAGAGAGAGAAGGAAAATGGAGGTTAGGACGGTTGGGTTGCCAGTCTTTTATATCCAGGAGAACGGGCGGTCGGGGATGCCATCCCGACTGTTACCTTGTTGCATAGGTCCCCCGAATGGCAACCTCCAGGTGCTGCTCAAACTTGTCATGGCGTTGTTCCTCCATGCCTCCAGAAGGTCGGCGAATGCTTGTCGACCCGGCCAGAGCTTGAGCATTGGACGCCGGCTGGTTTGGGTGTCGTCCGTGCAAAAGCGGATGATACCAAAAAAAGACCCCTGCCCCACTGGCGGCAAAAGTTTGTTGCCAAATCAGGCAATTCCTCAATGATTCGCGACGCCGCGGTCCATATTCTTGGCTCCAGTCCACCCAACGACAGCGCGACAGCGAGGTTCCCCAGCTTGGAGGGTGACCCGCCTGCATAGACAATGGGGGTTATTTGTAGCACGTCGCCTCCAGCTTCCAGCATAAAAAACCTTATCGGGAAACACAACGTCAAACGGGAGTTGGATCTGCAAGTGGCACTCTTGGACGGGCAGCCAGGATGGTGGAAAGCTTGGTCGCTTTGGGTTTCTTCGGATTGTAGCCTTTTAAAGAAAAGAAACCCACTCTATGGCAGCACCGACGGCGACTGTCGTCTTGGCACTAGGCCTTGGTGTGTTCGAAGAATGCTTCAGTGATACCTTTCACGGGGCTCTGCTTTGCCATATCGGCGTATGACGTCGTGCCCTCTCCCGTCTCCGACTGCAGTGTCTTGTGAAGGTTGAAGGCCTCCCTTAGGAGCAGCAGCCGCACCACCTTCGCGCTAGGGCGGAGAGCCAGCGCGAGGTCGTCAGTGTCCGGGTGGTCGCTGTGCGTGACGGGTGCGCCGTCATTGAACAGGCATTTGATCGTCTGCTCGAAGCCCGTCCACACCCCGGTGCCCCCTCGGAGCAGGAGCCAGACCGGTAACGGGGACCTGCTGCCCTTACATATCCCGGGCACGGTAGCTTCCGGCAGGGTGGGGGGATCACGTCCTGTCAAAATGCCCACGAGGCCCCACAGCATGGCTGTCAGAGCGGTGAGACCCGGACGTTCATCACCCGTCTCGGTTCTACAATCTTCCTCCATGAGGCGCCGCACAATCTTCGCGTGTCCTTTAGTTGCGGCGATCAGCAGCGGCGTGGTTCCATAGCTGGTGGTTCCGTGGACCTTCGCCCCTCGCTCGAGACTCGTTTTCGCTCCAGAAAGCAATCCATAGAGGCAGGCGTGGCCCAGCGCATGAGAGGATGGGAATTTCCGAAGCAGAGTTGAATACGGTGCTGTTTCCGTGCCGCTGTCCGTACTTGTATGCTGCCTCCAGCGCCTCGGTACACATGGCCCCCCAGCCGGTGCCCCTAGCATTGTACTTGTCGAGAAGGAGGTCGTGGATTTGCAAAATGCTGCGTGACCTATCACCGAGAGGGCCATGCTTGCGACAGGCGATGACAAGCGCGTTTGGCGTTTTTGGCGGGTTCCAAACCGTGGCGCCATGCGATAGGAGAAGCTCGACCATCTCGACGCTCGTCGGCTCGCAAGCTGCGGACAGGGCTGTGCACGGCTGATGATTCCCCAAGTCTCGACGAAGACAGATTTCCGCCATGAGGTTTCCGTATATACCACGGCTCCGACCGTATGTCCGGTCGGTGTCGATTCCCCCTGACGGCTCCTCCGCGGACGAACTGTCGACGTCGGCGCCGTGCTGGACAGGGTCTCTACCACTTCCAAGTGTCCCCTTTCTGGCTGCGTGCATGAGCGGCGTGCCAGGAAAGCCACTGACATCCAAGTCGGGCTCGGTACCATAGTCCAGAAGCGCACGGACGATGTCGATATGACCCTCGTAAGAGGCCATCTGGAGAGACAGCTGGATGTCGGTCGGCCCAGCAGCCTTGCCAGAGCCCTCTGAAGCCATTGCCATTGCGCGGCGTTGTCGGTTTCGAGCAGCAAGCAATAGATTGACAATATCCGTCTTTCCGTCTCTACAGGCTTGCATGAGAGCCAGCTCGTCAACCTTCCCTATGGGCGGAGGCGCCTCAAGACCTGCCTCCACGTCCAGGAGGCACCGCACTGCTTCCAGATTCCCCATCTTGACGGCAAATAGGAGAAACCACTCGCTGCAGGGCTTTGTGAGATCAGTCCTGCGGGAGACAAGCAGCTTGACGGCCGCATGATGCCCCCCCAAATTTCGCCTTCGCCATGGGCTCCGCGTCCGCCAGCGCCGGCATATCTGGATGCCACGGCGGTTCAAATGTGTGCTGAATGCCCCTTGCCATTGCGGATTTCAGCGACTCAAGCGTGCTCCTGTCTCCGGCAACTAGTTTCAGTAGCTCTGCGTCCGGCAGTGCCAGTAGCTCCGCATTCGACAATGCCTGCAACACTTGAGCCGAGTCGTCTGGTTGCGGTTCTTTTTGGCAACCAAATCGAGCGCCCGCTTCTATGAGCGTCCTCATGGTGTCGATCCGAGCATTTTGAGCGGCGCCGCCGAGAGCCGTGTGCGGAGTTAGGATCGACCAGTTATCATACAAGGAGGCCGTGTCTTCCAGATATAAGACATTGGAAAGACAGTTGACGTCCACGCCCTTTTCCATCAACAGGCTGGCGAGCTGCGTGTCGCGAGCCATGATTGCGGCCTGGAAGATATTCCCGAAAAGGCCGTTGTCGACACTCACTCCAAAGCTGAGAATCTCCATAATGACTTGCCTGACCCCATCCTTCAGGGCTGCCGCTGCTTGTTCGCGGTCGAACGGACGGCCTTTTGTCTCCGCAAAGCAGGAGAGGAGCATGCCGTCCGGAGAATATGATCCACCCCTTCTTCGCATATAGAATCGGTCGATCTCTGAAGCGGGAGGAGCGAGCTTGCCCGTTGTCCAGTCCTTGAGACACTTTAGAACCGACGGATGAAGCGACCCGCCAGGTTCAACGGGGAGTTGGGCTCCTCCAGCGAGCAGCGCCCCCAGTATACCGAGCTTCGTCGCGACGCCACCACCCCTATCAACAGCTAATCTGATTGGGGTCGTCTCAGAGCTGCCTGGATCGCGGTAATTGAAGCAGATGGCTTCTTGGAAAGAGCCAGCTCCAGATTGATGTCAGGGGACGGCACATCCGCGAACCAATCCCCGGTGGCCTTCTTCAAACTCGCTCCCTCTTGCAAGCACAATAATGCCGCGTCTTTGTGGCCGAAATTGCACGCGGCAACCAGGCTGGTGGTAGCTATTTCGTCGAATTCAGGGTATTTGCGACAATGAAGGGTGCCGAGGAGTAATCTGAGAGTGGTGGCCTGTCCCAGCGACGACGCAAGCTGGCATCCCTCTGCGATCCTTTCCAATTGCATGCGGCGGCCTCCCTCGGGGTCGATAAAGATAGTGACTGCCTGGGTACAGCCACTCTTACAGGCCGCATAGAAGGATCTCAGCACTGCACCGTCTTCCAAGTCAGGAATGCCAGATTCTTGAATTCTGGTAATCATGACCCTTGCAACTTCTGCGTTGTGTTTCGCGACGGCCATCAGAAGATCCTCGAGACGGTTCGGGGCGGGATTTTGACTGAGCCGTAACACAGAGTCGGCAGCCTCCATGGCGCCATAAGAAGCCGCGAGAAGGCTCATCTGGTCCGCGTCTGTCCACGATGGCTGCGACGTCTCGGGTCCGTGGTCAAGAAAATCGACCAACAGGCAGCTGACGATAGCGGTATGCTGGCGAGGCGTGGCGACCTCCAGACAAGTCTCGAGTACCCCGACGTCCTTGTCCAGGGGGGCGAGTGGCCTGTGGCATAGCAAAAACCTGACCGAAGGCAACCGACCAAACTCAGACGCGGCTTTCAAAGCCGAGACCCAACACTCTCTACCTCTAGAGCCCACGAATAAGGAGCCAGAGCTTTTAGAAGACTCTCCATGGTGAATGTTTTCCCCATCTCTGCCGCATGAACCAGGGCGAGAGAAGCACCTTTTGGGAGGCAGTTATACCCGTGTTTAGCCGCCTTGTTACGCCTGTACTTGACCGCCAGGGTCTTGTTGCGCTCCTTGACAGGGTATGCGCGTTTGATGGCCAATTCCACCGCACAATGAGACACCCTTGCTCCCTGGTCGTATGAAGGGAAGCTAAATCGTGCATTGCTTAGGGAGAATGAGTACCTCATGTCGTGGCCGCCTTCGATAGCTGTTCGCGGTGCCTCCTTGCGCATGTGCAGTGCGTCATCGCGGTCAAGAGACGTGCGGAGGCTCTCGATTAGGAGCCGGGCGGTGCCCTCATGGCCATAATAGGCGGCCACCTGTAGAGGACTTCCATTGGGCGGGCCTTTCTGAGAGGGGCTTACGCCTTCGCGTAGAAGAAGACGAACGATTTCGGTGTGCCCCTTCGCCGCTGCCGCCTGGAGAGCGTCGCCCTTGTCGCCGCATAGGTTGATGTCCGCACCCCACCTTAGGGGTGCCTTGACCGCCCTCTCGATGCCGGACAGACAGGCGCTCCTCAAAGGAGACCCGAGACGGCCCTCAAAGTTGACGTTCGACTCATATCGCGCATGCAGGAACTCCATCATCTGGACATTGCCACGCAAGGCCGCCTCGGCCATTGCGTCCATGGGAATCCTAGTTGTGGCATCAGGCCGTCTTTTGAATAGAAATTGCAGGGCTGCTACTTGTCCGCCCTTGATGGCAGCCAAGATGTGCTGGGATATGCCACCCTCGTATGCGTTGTAACCAAGCGATCGTGCCATTGCCGAGTCCAGCAGGAAATCGGCAAGCTCAAGGAAGCCAGCCTCATGAGCTTCTGAGAGTGCGAGGTCGTATTCGTCTCGACTCTGAATAACATTCCAACTGCGAACCAGCTCAATAGCGACAGTCTCGTGCCCCCTTTGATTGCAGCTTGCAGTGAACTGTCGTATGTGCCTGACGATCTTGGGGAGACTCCAGGGTCGCAAAGAAGCCTGACCGTATCCAGATGACCGTTGAACGCAGCTGCCTGGATCGGGCTGCCATGCCTTCCACATGCCACATTTGGATTCGCTCCCCGGGCAAGAAGGGCGGAGGCCAAGGCACTGTAGCCCTTGTAGCATGCAACGTATACGCAGGTATGTCCCCTGGCATTTGATGCTCCGAGATCGATTGCCCCGTCTGGCCTGAGCGGATAGGACATTAGGCCCAAAAGGCCATATGTGCTTGACACAAATTGGACTGAGCTCAGAGGGTGATCTTCCGACACTTGCATGCAGTCGATATCAATCCATCGACGGCTCCATCGCGGCAGGAAGGCAAGGCTGGGCTGGTTTGGTACGGCCGTCGTTCTTTCGTAGATAAAGTCAAGAAGCGTGTCGTTGATTTCGAGATTGGGCCCGTCGCTGATAGAGGACTCAGTCTCTCTGACATGGTCCGGTCAATACAACGCGGCATAGTGACAGGATTCTTTGCTGACCAGGGCACCATCCGATGTGGAGACTTCCGAGTCCAGGCAGGTCGGCCCCTGAAAGGAGAGAAGTCGATTCGCCGTATTTGCAGAGAAGGCATCGTTTCGCCGCATAAACAGCTCGACGGAAGGGTGGCAGAAGCGGAGCACGCCAAGGTCCAGATCCCAGACGACTAGATGATAGCAGATGTCCATCACCGACGGCTCATCATGGCACCCTGCCGAGTAAGCTTCAGATGCCGTGAATGAGAGAGCGGATCTCAGGAGGTCAATGGTAAGGGGCTCCTTCACGTGTAGCAGCTAGCAGAAGACGAAATCAAGTGTCTTCCGCGCTTCCAAGTCCATGCTGAGTACCAGCTCCAAGGTTTGACCGTGGGCGGCATCCAGACTGCCCGGCAAGCCCGATTATAGGGGCTGCAGTATGTCTTGTGCCGTCTTTTTCCGGCACAGAATGTCAAGTTGAAGTTTGACCCAAAGAAACCTAGAATTCCAGTCAGACCAGCCAAGCAGCGGAGGAAAGTGGTGAGATATCAGGTTTTTACATTTCGCCTGCTTGCGCCTGCATAACCTCCGTCATCTTCTCCCGTACTGAGCTGGAGACCTTCCCACCGAGCAGCCTCCGGTCCTCGATGCAACTGTCCAAAGACCTCTTGATGAACGTATTGATGGTGTCGCGGTTATACCCCGCCGTGATTCCGACGCAGTGCCCGCAAGAGCACTGGCCGAGCCTCCTCGGGAAGCTCATCAATTGCATCGATGGCGATGTGTGTAGGGCTGCTCATTGTAAGGTCCACAAGTAGCGATACACATTCGTCAACCCCATGGCGGCTCAGGTTGAGTCTATCCGGCCCGGCATCTGCAAGTCGGTCCTCGTAGGCTTTCCACACAGCTTCGTCGGCAACAGCAGAGAGTATGGTAGACTTCCCGCAACCCCGAATGCCATGGACGAGAAGGCATGAGGACTCGCTGGACCCAAGCCATGATTGATAGTCGGGGTGCCGCAGAAGCCATTCTTCGGAGTCGGAATGCGGTCTCGCGACGCGAGCTTATGGTGACTAAGAGTAGGTGTCGACGACGGCCGGCTTGGTGGCTCCGAGGTGGTCTTGTCCAGCTCCTTCTCTATCACTGCGATCGAGTGGGCGGGTGATGTCGGAGGACGTGACCCGCATGGCGTCCAGCTGCACAATCTTGAACACTTCCCCCTCCCTCTATCTCAATGTGCCTAGGTCGCTCTCAGTGATGGCCTTGCCTACACTGGACAAAATGCGTCCTGGTAAGGACAGAACGGTCAGGGCTAAGCGTGACCATCTTGAGCATGCCTCTCACGGGGCCTCACTTACCACCAGTAGATCTGCCAAAGTACTTCAGAATGTTTGCCAGTAACGTCAAGATCTCGGAATAGAGGCGCGACAGAGCGGCCGCCAGGGGGCTCGAGTTCGGCCGGGTCAAGTGTGAAGGAAGTGGTCGAAGAAGCTGATCCTCGACAATTCTGGCCCGGACCACAACGCCCAGTATAGCCTCAAGATCGACCACAACCGACCCAAAGACTTTGATGTCACCGACAGCGGCACTGAGGAGGAATCGTACGGCAGCCCAGGGCAGTGCCAGATGGGTTGGATGGTATTGGACGACGTTGTCGCCGACAACGACAAACCTTTCGACCCAGCCAGCAACCTTCTCGAGCTTGTCCCGCAGGGCAACTACCTTGCCACCGCGCGTCTTGAGTTTCCATTGGTCCCTCAGACTCAGTTGTCGTTTCTGCTCCGCGGCCGCAAGTATGGCTTCGATCAGGTCAAGTCTCTGGTTGCGGACAAACGCCAGCGTGGCCTTCATGTCTTCGTCCAGCCTGTCGTAGGCTTCCTGCCAGAGCGCGTCGGCTCGGGACATGGGCGGCGCCACCGTGGACGCTATTGCTGGGCCGGGAACTGCCGACATTGTGGGGAGGCCAGGTACCAAGAGAGCATTGTGATGTCGCGGGGCAGGGGCAAAGGAAAGAGCGCGGATGAATCTCAAGAGCCGGGGCCCATTGCCGCAAGTTATAACCTGTCTGGAGCAGGCAAGGCTGCATGCAACCTTCATGGACGTTAAGAGCGTAAGCACGCAGCCAATCTAGGCGCGTGTGACTTGATGCTCCGCAACGCCGTGTATGGACAGCATTGCCTCTCAGGAAGGGGCCATCAACTTTTAGAAAACACCACTCCGGCCTCCTCTTTGCCCTTCTTCAGCCGAATGTTCCATCGTCATCCCATTCCTCATCCCACAACAGTAGCCTGTCATCCTCCAGCCACTCCTCAAACGGCGTGCAGATGCCAACCCTTTCCCAAAACTTCCCGATTCTGTCCACCGCCGGCACATTTTCAGATCTCATTCGCCTCACGGCGCGAATCACCCCCCGCTGGACATCAAGGGGAATGTCCACATTCGTCTCCTTCCCTGGCCTGCCATCTCTCAGGCCGCGTTCCACGATTTGTACCAAGCGCACCAAGTCTTTATCCGGCTTGCTTCCGGGCACCACCGGAAATAAATTTGGAGTTTGGCCCACCGCACTCATCAACATACAACCGAACCTAGATCTCGCATCAGGGACGGCAACTGCGATCAGTTCTCCATTTTCCAACCCTCCAACGCCCATCTCCGGCGCTTGGGTGAACCCGCCCATCTTTGTGAGATCTTTCAGCCCCCACAGCTGGATGACGCTAGCGAGCAGTGCCTCTGCTGTGTAGGCGATTACCAGTACCGTAGGGCCCAATTCCCACGAGGAGGGTTGCAGCCAGTCTGCGAAGAGTGGATTATCCCCTATGCGCCCAAGGCCAATATGGTTCCGGGACACAGTAACCTCAACATGTACCTCCTCTTTAAGGCTTCCTCCGTGGGAAACCAGAAGAGGTACCAGCTGTAAAAACTCTCGCGGATGCCGCTTGCCATTATAGTTCGATGACCAGATCCACATCGAGAGTATCAATTCTTTGAAAGCCGCGTTTTGTGCTTTACACTCGACCGGGCTGTCGCATGGCAAAATCCAACATGGCCCATTCCAGGCCGGACATGCTCCCAACCCCAAAAGGGTTTTTATCGTCTTTAGCCGGAAGTCCCAAGACTGGTTGATGCACCCGAAACCGATCGAGCAGCTATAGACGAGGAGCTCTGATATTGTGTTTTCATCAACACCCCGGCTCGCAACGGCCTCCAAAATCTCGCGCCAAACCTCATCGGCGCCTTGTAGACATCTAGATTGCCATGCCGCCCGGAGGAGAAACTCGTGTTGACGCCTTACAGTTGTTTGATAAACCATGCGCCAGGATCTAGTAGGTTGCTCCACAGACCGGGAGTGAGACCGTGGGATAATGGGGTTGCTTTGAAGATAACCCGCGTTAAACAGCTGCTCGCAAATGCGTAGCAGTTGTAGCCGCGTGATGCTTCTTAAGTCGTCACTCTCATACTCGCGCCGCCGCCACCCCAATATATCGTGAAGAAACCGCCAAAGGCTGCCGCCGTCCCAAAAATCCTTGCAGCTTAGCTCAGCGGCGGGGATGAAGCATTGCATAATGATACTCATAGCCAGGCGAGACTCGATAAGTTTGAGGTCGCGAACGGTTCCGGGGAAGCTACCGCAGGCTAGGATGCGCTGCCCTGCCTCGGTATCCATGAGAAAATCCCCCGCGGTCCGGTGCAAGAAAGATACCGTCGGCTGCATGTACGGTATCAACCTATCGTACTCTTCGCCATGCCAGGGCAAAAATTCAGAGCCCCTGATTAACCGCTGACGTTCGCCGGCATCTGCTTCGTCGAAGGATGACAAGCACAGCAGAAGTCCAGCACATGCAGTTTCGATGTCGAGTTTTGTGGCTTCGCAAGCACTTATCAATGAAGCTGCTGGGACGATCCCCGTAGCTTCGAACGCGAAAATTCGGTCCAAAATTGTGGGTGTTGTAAGAACCATGATACCAAAGATGGTTGCATCTGATATACTTTGGAGGGCAAGCTGGAAGTATGAGCCTGCACGGTTTCTGAGAGGAGCGCTCTCGGCATCAATCCTTGCCCACATATCCGCGTATAGGTCCTCGAGATCTGTAGGCAAGTTTCTTATCCGGTGCTCTAGATCCTCGACCTTTTCACCCTGGTGGATGGCCTTGGTGACCGCTTTGACTGTAAGACACAGCCAAAGAAAGACCCCTTCAGCTTTATCAAGGAGCTCATAAACGAGCCAACCGCGAAAGTCATCGCAGCTCGGCGGCGTCTTGTCGCAGAAAAAAAATGAGAAGTAGCGGTTTTTCCAGTCGAAGCAGAGGATTATACTGTGATAGTCGGGTGGGACCTTGATGTTGTCCATGGCGTACTTCCGCAAGTCGGAAAGGTTGACCTGTTCGAGCCGGAGTTGGGGAAAGGAGCACAGCCTCCTCGAGAGAATAGGCTCGCGGCGTGAACCCAGGCACATTTTCAGCTTCTGGGTCCGCTGTTGATCCAACTGCTGAAGCTCCCCAATAACGTCAAGTAGCCGCAGTGTACCGTCCTTGGGAAGCACCTCGTCAAGGCCGTCGAGAAACATGACAATTGGTCTTGGGTAGTGATTTAGAACTTTACGAAAAGTCACCAGTAGCTCCTCGGGCGACCAATCCGTTTCGTGGTCCTTGTTCAGTGCGGCACTGGATTTGCTTCCTTGGAGAAGCTGGTCCATAAGTCCCGTCTCCTCTAGAAGAAGCTGGTGAAGCAAAGAACACAGCATTCCTTTGATGCTCTGCTGCATTTCTGTTCCGGGGCGCCAGAAGAAGTGAGATGCAATCATTGCGTCGGGCTTCCAGAGCTCCAGAAATTGCCGTGTCCGATCGTGGTTGAGAAGGTATTTCATCAGCGTTGTTTTTCCTGAGCCGGGCTTGCCACTGATCCAGTATGTCGGCTCGGTGGACCGAAGCCAGTCGGAAAACCTGTTCCAGGATATATCTGCATGCGGCATCTCCCCCCTACTGTTGCCTTGGCTCGATGGCTCCGTGCTTCCATTGGAACTGTCACCATCGCTCCCGTCTCGCAGCACCCAGGAGAAGGTGCCAGAGTGCGAAGGTGTAACTCGATTCCGGCGCTCGTTCATGCAATCGAACTTTAGGCTCCGCAGGAGCCGTTCCCTTTTGGCCGCGAGCCCGGCGTTATCATCCCGTTGTGCCACGCTCCGCACCACGAGTCTGATGTCTTTTCTTATAGACGTTTCAAGCTGGCCGGACTTTTCAGTGACGTGATCTTTTACTGCCCTTTCGCTTTTCGCCGTTTCCGTGGTAATGTGGGTTCTCGTATGGGCAGCCTCGGTGGCTACAAGTTTCAAGACGTCGGTCTTCCCGTTGCGATACTCATCGATGAACAGCTTCAAGTTTGCGTCAAGAGACGACAGGCCGCTATTTGCCTTCTCCAATCTTTCGCTGTGTACGGTTAATAATTACGCTTATAGCTTGTGCAAAGTAAATGGTACCCAAGTGTGGAGGGGAGAGCTTACTCGATCCTGGCCAGGAGGCTCGTCTGCAAGAGACCTTGCGCATCCTTGAGATTGCCCTCAAGTCTTTCCAATCGCCTTTTCCTCCAAGTCGTCTTGGCCGTAACCTCGAGGGTCGCGACTAGCTTTGCCCTCGTCGGGTGGCCGTTGAGGAAGTTGACCTCGCGTAAATCGCGCGCAGCACCTTGGCACTTATCAGCTAGCTCCGATAGCTGCTTGTCTAGTGATTTGGGCCTCGCTACACTTGTCCGTGTCGAGGTAGATGTCGTGGAGGAGGAGGCGGCGGAGGTGGTTGTCGTCGGTGTCGTTGCCCCGCGGATCCGGATTGAGATGTGCTCGAGAGCGTTCGCGTTCTCCGTCAGAGCGGGGTCGAGCGTACCGTCTTTGTACACTTGCTTCGCGACCCTGATCGTGTTGAGTCCGACCCCGATGACCTGCAAAATGTTGCAAGCGAGGCCCAGAGCCGCGACCGGCTCCAGGCCTGACATTTCCGCTGTTTGAGTCTGTCTTCTATGGCTTCGAGTGCGCTCTGTGTGTGTGTCTAGTTTGGTCTCACAAAGAGGCATGGGAGATGCGTCGGTCTTTTCTTCGAGTACGAGGCGGAAACGGCGGGGGATCTGGGGGCCAATGCTGCCCGACTATTGGGCAACCTGCAGGCTGTTCCGTGCCATGGAAGGCATCCAATCCAAAGATCCCGTTGGCGTCCAGTAATTTTTCGGGGGTCGGGGCCAAGCAATTCGATTGGTGCCAAAGTGCAGACAGCTGTCCTGGTGAAGATAGGGAGGTCATGGCAGAGCGCCGATCTGTGTTTCCTGGAGGAGCCTGGCTTGTAGAGTCGATCTTGTCGTCCAACGGCCAGCTCACAACCAAATGCCGGGCGGTCATCGAACTCGGGAGCCCCAGGGTGGGAAAAATATGTACCTACCACTCTCTAACAAGGCTTTAAAAGGACGTCGATGCCGTCCGGTACCACAATGTCTGGACCCATGAACCAGTCAGTCACTTGGGGTGTGCAGCAGCATGATCTGCCTTCGTTGAGGGACGACTGACTGGAGCAGCACAAAGACGTTGGTGCTGCCCCATTGGCACCTACCTACTGATCTTATTGGCAGGCAAAGCTACATGTAGTAGCTCAGGTTGGCTTCATTTACGTCATGTACTCTGCAGTACACTAGAATAGCGTTGGTTATATCTGTGCTATCCTTTTCGTGCTTTTGTGGATGTCGGCAGGCGAGATATTCACCGTCTCCTCGTTTACCGTTAATCTAGAGTCGCACTGCGACGAGAGACGCGTGTCGGGCTCGCAAGCAGAAGGCAATACTACCAAGGGGTCCTGGGGTGCATATAAACCCAACAGTTTCTCGATTACTTTCTGTTTCCCACGGTCATGTCATCAGATCCCAAACAGCTTCTCCCTGGCTGCTTCAGCTGCTAGCGCCCCTGACGAAAAAGACAACAACTACAGGTACAAGTCTTTGCTCTCCAGCACAAGTCACACGCCCTTTCTGTCACATCAGCATCTCAGCATCGCTGACATCCAGCGGCTGCCCACCAAGAGATACACCACTCTCTCACCATGCGCGTCCAAGCCGCCGCCATCCTGGCCGCCCTCGCGACCGGCTGCGCCGCCGACAGGCTGATCGTTCATAGGCAGTGTTTCGTGGGCTTTTGCAGGAGCGACGGCGTCTTCGTCACGGACCAGGGCCAGTTCTCGGTCGACGCCAGCGACGGCTGCCGAGGGACGGTCGTGCCGCGCATGGAACAGCTGTGCGTCGACTGGCCAAAGGTCCGGGCCCACTTCAAGTTCGAAGGCCAGGACAGGCGCTGCCTCAAAGAGAAGGAAACTGTTGATTGCGGCACCGGGTACTACTGCAACAAGATTACCTTTGATGAGGTCATGTGCTACTAAAGGTTGGGAATCTCAGGCGGAAGTGAGTATCAAGCCCCGGGCGATGGCATCGTTGGAGCGCACGTTTACCAAGCAAAGGAATCTCACTGGGGCGGTTCGAAGTTGATATCATAAGGAACCTGCCATGCCTTTTAACTAAACAAACCACCGACCCAGACCATATCCTGACATGATAGTAGACCTGCGCATGCATATGCTGTTGTAGTAGCATCTCCAAACAAACGACAGCTAAGCACAAAACCCAAACAAAGGATGCTCTCCTGCTCCAATGCCAACAGGAACCAAACCAGAAATCACTCAAACTTGCCAGCCGAAAACAGCCCACCAACGACCTTGCTCCTCCCCTCAGCGCCCTTCCATTTCCTCGCCTCGCGCCGGCGCTCCTTCTCTGCCAGCGCCGCGAGCCGCTCCGTCTCGCGCGCAAAGTAGTTGATGCCCGACCGCTTGCTCGCGTTCTTCTTGATCTTGGAGTCTTCTCCGAACCCGCCGCCGCCGCCGCCACCGGCAGCCGCGGCAGCGGGCCCGCATGTGACACCAGTAGAAGACGCCGTCGACGAGGACATGGACGCGACAGAGTTGCTCGTCGCGCGTCGCAGCAGCGCCGGCACCTTGAACGAGCCCGAGCCGCTGCCGCCCGCCATGACGAACGCGGCCCTCGAGCCCGAGCCTGTCCGCCTGAGGCCGCTGCCGGCGGCAGATGACTCACTGGTGGAAGATCCCGAGCGCTTAAGGCTGATGCGGTCCACCACGGCCACGGCTGCGCGGCGCCGCGGGTTCTGGTTCTCCTTGTTGCTGCTCTCGACCGTTTTGTCCTCCCCGTCGCTATCAGAGTCGACATCGGTGGCTGAGATCATGGAGCTCATCGATTTTTGGTCCTCGAGCAGGTTCGACAGCGACTCGCGGATCTCACCCAGGTTCGACGGCTTCTTGCTGTCCAGAGTGCGGCGCTGGGGCCCCGGGAGGCGAGGAGGGGGCGCCATTGTTTGCTGCTGCTTCGGCTGGCTGTCAGGAATAGACTCGTCGGCAGCATCCTGGCTGTCCTCTTCTGACGACTCCGGTTTCGATGGCTGCATGACGAGGAGGTCGTCCATGTCCTCGTCGTCGCTGCCGCGGTCCTCGATGGTGCGCATGAAGGCCGACGTGCGCGGGTTCTCGGCCACCTTGGACACACGCTCGTCGGCGAAGAGGGCCTTTTGCATCTTGGCGAACTGCCTCCGTTTCATGCGCCTACGGGCCTCGCCGCCATCGTCGTCGTCCGACAGGTCGTAGTCATTGCCGCGCTTGCGTCGGAGCATGCCCGTCGTGATGTCGCGGAAGAGCTTCTCAACCTGCTTCTCGTCACTGGCACGCTCGCGGTCTGCGTAGAGGGCGGCGATCTTGGCCTTGTCCGACTCGCTGACACCCGTCTTGTCGTCGATCATGCCCTCGACGTCCTGACCGTCGTCGTCGCTGTCCTCGCCGTCGGCACCGCCCAGACCGGCGTACTCGTCTTCAGACTCCTCGGCCTGCTCCTCGAACATCTCCTTGGCCTTGCTCTTCTTCCTGTCAAACTCCTCTTGCTGCTTGCGCCGCTTCTCTTTGATGGCAGCCTTGTTCAGAACGGCAAACGCGTTTGCCGCGGCAGCTGTAGGCTCTTCCGCATCATCCATGGGCTCATCATCGTCGTCTTCGGTAACCGCAGTCTTGCGGCGGAGCTTGCCCTTGCGGACCAGCGGCGAGCTATGGGTCACGGTTTCGGGCTGGGTGGAGTCGACCACCGCCGAAGGGGCAGGAGTCTCCCTATCATCTTCGATGAAGCGCCTCTTCAGAGGTGAGCGTTGCTGGAAACCTTCGTCCTGGGTGGGCTCCAGCCAGTCGGACTGCTGCGTAGCGGTGGCAAAGACGTCGTCCCGCATCAAGCTGTCCAGACCGTGAACCTGCGACTGGGCAAAGTTCAGTCGCACGCCCTGCGAGTCGTCTCCATTCCCTTGCGTCATCCGTGTAGGCTGGCTGTTCAGGATAAGCTCGTCGTCCTGCGGCAGCTGCGACTGCGAGAGGTTCGGACCGTGGAAGTCCTCGAATGTTGGCATCGGCTGCGAGGGCGATCCCGCGGCAAGGTTGGCCTGGCTGTCGTCCATGGTGCCGGCGAAGATCTGAGTTAGGCCGAGGCCGGCCGATTCACCCATCTTCACTGGAAGACCTGGGATGAAGGTCTTGGTTGCGGATCGCAGGACGGATGTGGGCTCTTGCGGTGACTGCCGCTCCCTGGTAGAGGGGGACTTGAACACGGCGGCCTTGGGTCGTGGCGTGGCTTCCACGGCGCGAGGCTTCGGTGTGGAGGCGGCGGCCTCGTTGTCGGTGTCATCTTCGTCCGAGATGACGGTGACTTGTTTCTTGACGCGGCGCGACTTCGGTTTGGTTAGTCGCACGCCACCGTCCTCGTCGGCATCGTCATCCTCGGACTCCTGGTCGGCGGATTCATCTGCCGAGTCTGCCTGCTCGTCAACCAAGCCCTCAATACCGCCATCCTCCTCGCCCTCCTCTTCCTCACCATCGTCCATCTCGGCATCCTCGTCCTCAGAACCGGACAGCTCGACCTCGGCGACTTCCTGTTCCTCTCCGTCCTGGTAGTCGCCGTCCCCGCCGTCGTCACTATCATCCCAAGCGAGGGGGTCGACGACACCGGACTCCTTCTTCTCCTTCTTGGTCTCCTCCTTCTCGCGCAGCATGATCTCTTCGGCCTCGCGCCTGGCACGCGCCACAATATCTTCGATGTCCTTGAGCTCTTGTTCGCGCTCCTCCTCTGTCTGCACGTGCACGCCCTTGGCACGCAGCGCCTCAAGACGCCTTTCCCGCTCGAGGCGCGCTTGCTCACGCGCACGCCGGTGCAGACTGGCCTGGAGTTCGCCTGCCGTCATGGCGTTGTCCGCCAACTGCTTCATGCCCCGGCGGCCCGCCGCTACGCCGTCTTTGCCATCAGAGCCACCTCCGATCTGGGCTAGGATGCGCAGCGCGTGGAGAGACTGGTCGGTCTCCTGCCGACGGGCAGGTACGCGGTCGAAGAGGGCATCGAGCTTGCTCTTCTGCGCGACTACCAGCTGCTCCTCATCGTCGTCGATTGTGACTATGTTGGCCTGAACAGCAGGCAGGGTAACTCTGAACTGGCGACGCTTGAGCACAGGCTCCTCGACCTCGAGGTCGGCAGCCGTAGCCTTGCCTTTGCCCTTATCAAGCTTCGAGAAACGAACCTCAGCCGCCTCACTGGCCTCGGTCTGCGCGCTCTCGGTGGCCTGGGGGGCAGCATCCGTCTTGGGCTCAGCATCGTCCTTCTGGATAGTTGGAGGAGAGCTCGGAGGTGTGTCGTCTTCCTTCATCTCAGCGTCTGTGTGGTGAACCGACACCGGAGACGAGGGGCGGCTAGAGTTGGTCGGAGCAGCGGCAGGCTTTTCCGGGACCGGCGCGGCGCCGGCGGGCTTGAAGTTAAAGCGTTCAAAGAGCGAGGCCTTTGTGACCTTTGTCTTGGTCTTGGCTTCGTGTGCCAGCTGCAGGTTCCTGTTGAGCCGCTGCGTCTCGCGGTGCATTTCCTCGAGCGCCTTCTTACCGGCCTTGCGTGCCGAGGGGCGGGCCTGGGCATCCTGAGTGAGCTTGTGACCGCCCTCATCGTCGGTGAGACCGTCGCTCTCTCCGTCGTTGATGAAGCCGTCGGCAGCAGCGGGCTCGTTGCCCTTTTCTTCCGCCTCTCTCCTGCTCCTCTCCTCCGCTTCGCGGACGCGCTTCTCTCGCAGCTCGAGCAAACGGGCTCGGAAGCGCTTGCTCTTGGTAGGATCCTCGGGCAGCTCACCCTCGTCGCCGGATCCCAATGGGGAACCAGCCGCAAGCGATGCTGCCCTCTCTTTTGAGGGCGTCACGAACATTGCCGGTGATGAGGGGGCCGGGCTTGCGGGGCTCCGTTGCCTGGTTGGCGTCTGAGCCTTGGCGGGCTTCTGTCGCCTAGGGTGCCGAGTCATGACCTCGTCTTCCTCGTCATCTTCATCGTCGGCTTGTTCGGTGGTATGGGTGTCAACCTCTGGTGTTGATCTGCTGGCGGGTTGTGTAGAGGTGTGTGCGTCTTTGGGAGAGGCGTCGCCGGCCTGCATGCGAGCTGCCAGGCGCCCTCGGGGGCGGAGGATGTCTTCGTTCTCGCTATCACTGCTGTCCGCGGCCTGGGGTGTCGGGCTTTTGCTGATAGGTCTTGCTGGCCTTGCTGCTGGCCTAAAAAGTCTGGTGGTACCGCTAGACTCTTCGTCTGAGCTGTCGATAGCTGCGAGCATCTTCCGCAGCTTCGATCTAGGGGTGAGTTGTGGCGAGTTAGAGTTGGAGCGTCTCGCCGAGACGACCGGCGAGGGCGACCGCGACGAAGCCATTGTGAGGATGTATTAGAGAAATTAGGGAGAAATATCGGTAAGCAGTGTTATCCGATGGGTATTATTTCGTGAGAGATGCTGAAAATGCTGGCTCGAGAGGTTGCTAAGGTTGAATGGGGTTCCAAAGCGTTGGCTGGGAGAATGAATGGAGAGCAAGGTCGGAGCTTTGGAGGAAGTGGAGGGGCGCACGAGCTCTTTTGGCGGACGCGTCACTGACGCGGATCGCGTCGCCACAAATCAAAACCCCTGCAAATGCGACGCGAACCCGCGACCACTCCACTGACGTCGCCCTTCAGCGACCATGCCAGAGCCAATTAAGCCCCTGGCAATGAAAGCGAGGAACCTGAACTGCCCGGACTCCTGAAATCTGCCAACAGCTTGACAGCATCAACAGCTTCGACAAAACACCAGATGGCAGAAGTTTAAATGCACCTCCTGAATATCTGAGCAATTTATGAAGGCAGGATCTAGAAATTCAAGTGCATTCCGTTCCTACGCCTTACTCAATACAGAGCCATCGCCGGCAAGTCAGCTCAACAGCCGTCTCCCTTCTCCTCACTCGACTTCTAGCAACCAGCTTCATTCCCCGATATACCCTTCATCAGCACCGCCCACACCCTACGCCCGCCTCTTGAACCCAATCTTCAACGCAAGCGGCTTCCTCAGGAACCCCTCGCGGGTCTCCATCGGCCCCTGCCTCAGCACCACATCGTACCGGCGCGCCCACGCAGCCACGATGAGCTTGAGCTCCATCTCGGCGATGTTGCGCCCGATGCAAGCCCGCGGCCCGTAACTAAACGGGATGAAGGCGTTCTTCTGCCGCTCCGTCACTACACCCTCGGCCCACCTCTCAGGCTTGAACTCATCCGCGTCCGCGCCCCAGATCTCGACCGAGTGGTGCACGCTGTACGTCGGCACGCTGAGCACCGTGCCCGGCGGGAAGAACCGCCCGCAGATCTCGACTCCTGGCGAGTCGGGCGGCACCATACGCGGCAGGCCGATGCCCGAGGTCGAGTGGTGCCGCATCGTCTCGTTGACGACGGCCTGCAGGTACGGCAGGTCGCGCACCTGCTCAAACGTCGGCACGGCCACGTCACTGGGGATCGCGGCGTCCAGCTCGGCGCGCAGCTTGGGCAGCACGTGCGGCGTGCGCACGACGTGGTACAGCAGCGCACAGCTCGTGTTGGACGTCGTGTCGGACCCCGCGATCAGCTGCGTCAGCGCCTCGGCCGTGAGCTCCTCGCGGCCCAGCGGCTCGCCCTTGTCGTCGCGGCCCTCCATCAGGCGCGCCAGCAGGTCCTTGCGCTCCGCGGGAGGGGGGTTGTCGAGCCGCCGGCGCACCTGCGCGATGGCGATGCCCGCCAGCGACTTGACGGCCTCAAGGCCCCTGCTGAAAAACGGGTCGGGGATGTACTTTGCGAAGGGCAGGATCTGCGGCATGCAGCCCAGCGTGGCCGACACCTCACCGCGCCGGTTGAGGATCTCGACGGCGGGCGCGTACACGGGCTCGCTGTCGGGCGAGTCGCGCAGCTCGGCCACGTCGGCGCCCGCGCGGAGCATGCCCAGCGGCGCGCCGAAGGCCAGGTCGCCGATGACGTCGAAGGCAATATAGTTGAACCAGTGCAGGCAGTCGACGTGGCAGCTGCCGTCCTGCGAGCCTCCTGCCGCCGCCGCCGCTGCCTTTGCCGCCATCTCGTCCCAGCGCTGCACAAACAGCTCGAGGTTGCCGTGGATGTAGGGCTCGAACTGGCCCACCGACTTGGCGCTGAATGTGTGCGAGACGATCTTGCGCTTGCGCGTGTGCTCGGCCCGGGACCGCGTGCTGAAGAGCCCGCGCCGGATCGAGACGAAGGCGTCGTAAAAGTCGCTAGAGAACACCACCCCTCGGCTGGCGCGTTAGAAATCCCCGATTGACCAAGCAATGGGGAGGGTGCAAACAAAAACTCACGCCTTCAAGAAGCCATTTCCATGCCCGTAGATGGCCTGGATGGCCGAGTCGTCGTTGATGCTGATGTGGTTCGGCTGCACCCTCATGACCTTGCCGTACTTCATGTGCGCCTCGTGCACAATCTGGTACCGCTTCCCCCGCCGCGCCGCCAGGAACAGCCAGGCGTCGGAGACGCGCGCGAGCAGGGGACCGGGGATGTGCCGGAACGCGCCGTACGTGAAGAGGTACGGGTACACAAAGTAGACCACGACGCCGACGAGCGCCACCCAGGGCGACAGGACATATTCGGCGATGGTCATGGTGACTGGCTCCCCTAGGCTCACTCACTTGCAGCTGCGTGCGTACGTATGTATGTCTTGCCAAGACGTCACTGTTGCTCTATGTTATGCACGCAGGTGGATGGTAGTGGTCAATAGTCGGATGTTTTCCAATATGCGCCCCCGGATTCGCTTGCGCGCGGAGTTTTTTTGATGCACCCCAGACCAGGGGGGTTGCGCACGACGACGTTGAAATAGTCCGCTCTCGACGGCGAAGCCTCTCTCTCTCGCTCTCTCGCGTCTGCCGAAATGCCGACCCGGCCAACCCCCTCATTCTCCCCGCAGAGCCATCCTTGGATTCATGGATCAGGCGGGAGCGCGAAGACGCGAAGCCCCTCTTTATGGGTCCGTTGGGGATGGAGAGTTCTTTCTTGGTACAGGAGTGCGGCTGTGTATTTGTGCCTGCCGCATAGCCGACAATACTCCGCCGTGCCCGGATTTGCCGCGGCTTCTGTAATACCCCAAATCCGGGGCCGGCTCTTGGCATGGGGGCCCCTGGCGTTGCAGATGCGCCAGCCCGGCCTATGCTCGGGTTTGCCGGATATCCATCAATGGCATAGTCGTGTTAGATCCGCTCTCTTTTCTTTACTACCTAAGTAGTCAGGTTCTTGTTGTACCCACTGCAACAATGAGGAAACGATGACGTTTGCGTGTACAGACCCCCACGCGGGAAGATTCTCCTGGCAGCATAACCCCCGGTTGATACATGAGGTGCATCATGATAGCACCCTCTCGACGACCCTAGGCAGGTGACAAAGGGAAAGTAAGAAAGCCGAGAAGCGTATGGGCAAGTGTTTGTGTGGAGGAAGTGATAGGAAATGCAAAGGAACCAGAAAACACCCCAAAAGACGAGCCAAGCCACGCAAACCGATCTTGAAAAACGCCATCAACCAATGCCAGTAAATGCTGGAGCCCCAAAAACGTCCTTCCCGGGTATAGTAACAAGAAAGAAGAAGATTTTTTGCGTGAAGAGAAATCCGACGCAAACAAATGGGAGGGATGCCAAAAGCCCAGGACGGCCGAGCACAGATCCGCCGACTCGCGGTAAGCGAGCTGGGCAAAGTATTTACCACATAACCAATCCACATCGACGGCGTCATCGTGAGGACGCCTTCGCTCTGCCATGCTTCAGAGGCCCGAGCAGGTGGATTTGTCCTTGAAAAAAAAAAAAAAAAAAAAAAAGTAACAGAAACCAATGTGGGAAGGTATCAAAGAGGATAGAAAAGGGGAATAGGTAGAAGGGGGCAGGAAATATACTTATCCCACAGCCAGGCATGAATCCAGCACGCCGTCGAGAATACCGCCGTCGTCTGAGTCGGCACCCTCCCACCATATGTCGTCAACGTCGTCGAGATCCATGGCATCCTCGTCGTAGGAGACGCCGTTCGGAAGAGGCGCACCACCCGGTGCCTTGCGGTCTGCGCCGTTGGTTGCCCTACCTCCCATGCGCGTGTCGCCGTCCGCATCTGAGTCGCGCGGCTTGGGCGTGCCGTCGTCCATCCATGTGTAGTCCTCCCACTGTTCCAGCTCGCCCTCGCGGTAGCTGTACATGATGGACTGCGAGATGATGGGGAAGGTCGCCATGCCGCACTCGCCCATCTCGAGCGCGAGCCGAAGGTCCGCCATTCCCAGCGCCCCCTGTTCGATGGCCGACCGTGACTCGACGGGTAGTAGTCCGCTCTTGTCCCTCGCCAGCTCTCCGCGCCTAGCTGCACCCTCCTCTCGGGCGAGCTGCTTCCGATACCGGTGGGTCTGGATCCACGACGTGCCCTCAGTGGGGTTGGTGCTACCGCCACCTAGCTCGCCCGAGCCGTTACTCCTGGTACGGCTGAATACGGTCGAAAGCATCTCCTTGATAAACACCTCGGCGGCGATCGAGACAAACTGTGCTGCTTCGGGGGCGTGGCCGGACACAAGCCCATACTCGTAGCAGAATGGCAGCATGCGAGCCTCGACATTGCTTGTGTCGGGGAACTCACCCGACTCGACTGCTAATGGCTGCGCATAGCGTTTCCGGATCTCGAGGTCCCAGTCTGGCGGTGGCAAAGGATGTTAGTGAAAAGAAAGGCGAAAATGGCGACGATGTATGTCACCATGGCAAAGACTGTGAACATACTCATGCGATTCAGGCCGCCGGCGCTTGGCGGCACGTCTGGCGCTTTCAGCGCCTTTGCCTTGTGGTGTTCTGAAAACACTCCCGCGAGAGTTTCGTATGGGTCGAGCTAAATTGGTAAAAAGCAGACGCGCATTTGTCAGTACAGCCGGGGGTTCCAATTGACAAGGCTCAGCTGCGAAGGGCATAGGCGAACCTCGTTTAGCGCAAGGTCTTTAATGCGCCGCCTATCTCGACTCGGAAGCTGCATGACCTCGCCCTTGAGTCTCCTCTCGGCGGCATCTCCGGTGGAGGGCTTGTTGCCAACTGCTGTTGACGGCTTATCGTTGGCGCTGACCCAGGGGGCAAGCCCCTGGTCGGGAAGGTCTCGGGTGACATTGCCGTAAATGGCGGCGATCAGCTGGTTATGAAGGTGTTCTCGTTCGCCAGTGGGCGACGCGAGGATGGGGTCAATGCGCTCGGCGAATTCGACCTGGGTTAAGCGGCCTGTTGTTGGGGGCGGGTCAGCATCACGAAGGGCGCGGAGAATGCGGCGGAGGCAATACAATGTATGGGCAGTTAGGACGCCGGTGCGATGGCAATGGACTGGCGGGTGGGATTAGACATACCGACGAGGAATTGGGGGATGGTTTCCTTGTATATCAGCCATTGCTCGGGGCCGAGGGCCGACTTGAGGGCCGAGTAGACGGGCTCGAGATCGATGCGGGCGGGGACGGCGGTGCCGACTTTAGGGGTCTTTTGCAGGGACGGGGCAGAGACGGTGATGGACTTGTGGGCGAGCACGGGGGTGGTGAGGCCGATGGCCGGGCGGCTCAACTCGGCGGGGTTCATGGCTGCGGCGGCGACGGGCGAGGATTAGGTGGTGGTCGGGAAGCTGCTGCTGCTGCGAGCTGCGGCGGCCGCGGCGTCGCGTGCGATTCTGTGGCCCGGCGCGGGGACAATGCCGGGGTCATGGGCGCATCGGAAGAAAGCGGGCGATTGCGCGATCCCAGATTCGATGTCGGAGCGATGGATTCGGCCGGTCCTGGCCGTGGAGGTGATGGCAAAGTCGCGGCCGGCAGCTCTCGTGCTGACGCCAAATGCGTGGATGCGTGCCGTGACGTTCCGCATGTGGTTCGAAAATTTGCGGAGCTTTCCTGATGGCAGTCGGAGAACAATGCGAGCCCCTGGATCCTGGATTGGCTGCCAGAGCTCGGTGCGGGTACCGTGTACCGAGTATTGGCTGAAGTTTATTCCACAGCTGCTGTACCCTGGACATGTGACCCAGAGTGAATGCACGCTCCACCTCGCCGAGGGACGGTGCCCCAGTCAGCCCACGCGCCTGTCCAGGCCCGTCATCCACTGAAACCGCGTCAATCTGGCTGGGGCAGCGCGTCTTTGCTCCCCGCCGCCAAAAGTTGGAGGCCCAATCGCGGTGTAGCCCACGACGACGACGCCGACGACAGACTGGAGCCAGCAGCCAAACAGTACACAAATCGAGAAAAAGACCCATGCTGGAGCAAGCGCCGCTGCTCTCGAGCCGAGGACTCCAACACCCGCACCAGCAGCAGACATGCGACCATGTCGCAGCACCGCATCGCCAACGCCGTCGACGGCCTGATATCCCACCTCGTCCCCGTAGATCCCAGCAACCCCGAGCTCTCGCAGGAGCGCCATGCGGCCTGCTTCCAGATAGTCAAGAACATTCTTAATACGTGCGTCGTGCAGCGTCCATCAGCTGTCGTGTCGCCTACCCTACCTGCTGCCTGGTACCCAGCCACTAACACGCCCACCCACATAGTCATGGAGCGACGTCCATCGCGTCCGATGCGAACCACGCCTCCGACCTGATCAAGCGCAAGCTGATCAACACAAATCCTAGCCAAGCCCTGCGCTTCTCCAACCTGTACACCCGCCTGCTGTCCCTGCCCGTGCTCGACAAGAAGTGGGCCATCCTCTACCTCCTATACCAGCTCTCCGACTCGCCAGATCCCAGCGAGCCCCTTCCGGTCAGCCCGCTTGCCAAGAGGCCAGCTCCGCCGAGAGATAGGGGTGATGGCGCCCGCCGGCAAGAGGACAGGGAACAACAACCAATACCAAGGCCCTCCGCTTCTGGGGACGAGATCAACGATGCTTTTCAGCCAGGTGGACTCCGCAAGTTCCCGCCCGACAAGGCGAGAAGGGGCCCTGAGGAGGCCAAGGCCGCGGCCGCTGCTGCCGATGCCGCCGGGGGCGATGCTATGGACATAGACCCGGCGCCTCCACAGAGGGACGTGTCGCTGAAGTCGACGCTCCTGGCGGACAACTCGGTCGAGCCGAACCCGTCCGAGACGGTGCTCCTGCGGGACCTACCCTTCACGTTACAGGGGCTCTCCTCGGCCACGCTCCCTTTCGCGGGCGAGACGGCACTGAAGCTGCCTGCAACACTGCCTGCGCCCATCATCTCGCTCCTCCACCTGCTGGCCGAGCCGTCGCTGCTCTACCGCCGCCTGGATGTTTTTGTCAAATCGCCGGCGACGGGCCTGCTGGGCCAGAGCCTGCGGGCGGCCATCACCAGCGAGCTGCGGTCGTACCTGAGCCTGGTGGCAACGCTCGAGGCGCAGGTGCGGCGGGCGCTCGCGGCGCTAGACGGATCAGCGCCGCGGTCTGGGATCGGGCGGGCGGGCGTGACACTCAAGCGCCTCGTGGTGTGGACGCGCGAGGCCACGATGGGGCTGCGGCTGCTGTCACTAATAGCCGAAGAGTCGGGCAGCCGGCGCGGTGGCGCGCTCATCTCGCTGGTGCACAGCTTCTCGACCTCGCACGGCGACCCGACGGTGGGCGCGTTCGCGGAGCGGCTGCTGGCACACGTCACGCGGCCCTTCTACAATATGTTGCGGCACTGGATCTACGACGGCGAGCTCTCGGATCCGTACTGCGAGTTCTTCGTGCGCGAGCAGGACCCGGGCGCGGCCAAATACCACGAGGCCAAGGCACGCGGGCTCAGTTCGGTATGGAACGACAAGTTCGAGGTGGACGAGGCCATGGTGCCCAGCATCATGAGCGCCGACTTTGCGCAAAAGGTGTTCCTCATCGGCAAGTCGCTCAACTTCATCCGCCACAGCTGCGGCGACTCGGAGTGGGTTGAGGCCTACGGCAAGGCCGCGTCCAAGGAGCTGCGCTACGGCGACACGGCCACGCTCGAGGGCTGGATCGACGAGGCGTACAAGACCACCATGAAGCGCCTCATGCACCTCATGACGTCCAAGTTCCACCTGTTCGAGCACCTGCAGGCCATGAAGGACTACATCCTGCTCGGCCAGGGCGACTTTATCGCCCTGCTGATGGAGTCGCTGGCGCCCAACCTCGACCGCCCCGCCGGCGCTCAGTACCGTCACACCCTGACGGCCAAGCTCGAGGAGGCCATCCGCGGCTCCAACGCCCAGTACGCCAGCCCCGAGGTGCTCCGCCGCCTCGACGCGCGCATGCTGCAGCTGTCCCAGGGCGACATCGGCTGGGACCTGTTCACGCTCGAGTACAAGATCGACGCCCCCGTCGACTGCATCCTGACCGAGTGGCACAGCCGCCAGTACCTCAAGATGTTCAACTTCCTGTGGCGCGTCAAGCGCGTCGAGTTCGCCCTGCACTCGACCTGGCGCCGCTGCATGACTGGCTCGCGCGGGGTCTTGCAGTCCGACGACCCGGCCGTCGCCCAGACCTGGAAGTCCACCCGCGGCGTCCTGGCCGAGATGATACACTGGGCCGGCCAACTGCAGTATTACATCCTGTTCGAGGTCATCGAGGCCTCGTGGGGCCAGCTCCAGGCCGCCCTGTCGCGCGAGGACGCCACCCTGGACGACCTCATCACCGCGCACACGACCTACCTGAACACCATCACCCAAAAGGGCCTGCTCGGCGCGAAGCAGCGCCGCGGCGCCACCGGGGTTGCCGACACATCTATTGTCGACGCCGGCGCCGCCGACGAGGAGCGGTCCGTGCCTATGAACCAGATCGCGGACCTGCTGCGCAACATCCTCTCGTACCGCGACTGCGTCGACGGCCTCTACTCGTGGGCCGTCTCGGACTTTACGGAGCGCCAGAACGACGCCTTCCACCAGACGGCCCGCGGCGGCAACACCAGGGCCCGCCGGAGCGCCGACGACGTGGAGATGGGCGGCACACAAGCCCACAACCACCCCAACGTCAACCAACGCCACCACCCCCACCACCAGGCCAACAGCAGCAACCCGCCGCTCTCCTTCGCCTCCACGGCCACGTCGGAGCTGCCCGCGCTGCA
>JNVV01000001.1:4213535-4232188 GCA_000733355.1 Falciphora oryzae
GATGGGCGGCACACAAGCCCACAACCACCCCAACGTCAACCAACGCCACCACCCCCCCCACCAGGCCAACAGCAGCAACCCGCCGCTCTCCTTCGCCTCCACGGCCACGTCGGAGCTGCCCGCGCTGCAGGAGCGCCTGCGCACGCTGGGCTCCGACTTCCGCCGGCGCGTGCAGCGCCTGCTGGGCGACCTGGCCTACCAGACGGAGCACGAGACCCGCTTCCTGGGCATCGCCATGAACTTCAACGACGTCTACCAGCCCACCCTCCGCAGCGCGCGGCACCACAAGCCCTCGAGCGGCAGGTCCACCGCGCAGGGCGGGTCGTACCCCGGCTCCGTGAGGGGTGGGGTGGGTGGTGGTGGGGAGTGAGACAGGAATTGGCTTTCTCGCTAGCAAGCACCCTGGCTCTGGGTCGGTCCTGCGTTTATCTCGCACTGATGTCGAGGTAGCGTTGAGGGCTGAGGGGGGTCGTTCACCAAACAAAACCTTATTGGCGACGTGGTATGGTCCCTGATGTCATTCCTTCAATAGACCGGGATGATGGCGAGATACAACGACGCCAAAACGCGAGGGTTTCTTAGGAACCGCGGTGCCTTATTTTTCAGGTTGGCTTCAGTGGGCGTTTGTTTATTGTTTCATGTATATGATTGTGTGTTTCTTCGTTTTGACTCTCGTTTGCTTTTTGCTTTTTTTTTTGCTTCCAGGTTCAGGTTTATTCTCGGCTCTGACCACCATCATCGTTGACGTTATGGAGCATGCTTTCGTTTCCGGGATTTATACCCCACCACGGCGGGCAAGGGGGCGTGTGTGTGCGCGACGACGGCGCCGGAAACAGCTGAACGGATAGACAGACGGACGGACGGACGTCGTAACGGACTCTGGGATTGAAGAGTCCAGGCCCCAGGGTGGCGTTTACATACATACTGTTGGATGCTACACAGTATATAAAAACCAGAACGCGCCTGGATGCAAAAGCCAAGGAAGGGGGATCAGATGGGCCATGCCGTGTCATATATATGCATACCCAGATATATCGGGAATCTTGTGCGTGTGTGGAGGAGGACGCACTGGAGGGATCAGAAGTTGGCTTACTCTGCGCCGCCGCCCGCCTGTCTCGGGTCCGCAGGATGCGCGCGCAGCAGGCATCTACCTGGATACCTAGCCTCGGATGGGCTATTCCATCCAGACCTCTTGCTCGCTGCACAAACGCCTCCCCCTCCGCATTCCTCCACGCCCGTCGGTCGCTGCCCTCGTCGCAGTCAGGGACTCCCCCGAGACATGGGTCCCCACGAGCATCATCATGGCCGCTCCCCTCATCCACCCCTCCATGACCTCGACCGCCGCCTTACCAATGAACGCGTGAACCGCGCCTGTTGTTTACCTTGCCCTTCCTCGCCCCGCTTACCTGCATGCGGCCAGAATAGCGAGCCCATATGCAATGCACGTCATCTCTGCTTCTCCCGCCACCCCGGCCAGGCCCGGCTCCCCCTGCCTTCTTGGCCGACAGGCAGCACCGATGACGGCGACGGCCAGGTTTGCCGTGCGTCCGCCGTCCGTCCTTGTTGATGCACGACCACTGCGGTCCATCAAAGCCCGAAGCCGTCGTCACATGCAAAACAAAACAAGGCGTTTCAGAAAGCAGATTCTGCTATTGTCCTATATGGTAGATGCAGAATAACTAACTCATCGTTCATCGTCCGTCATTCAGTCATGATAGCCAGCGCCCTCCTCCCAATACAAGCGGGAATGGGGCCGATATGATATGATGTTGTTGGCAATGTCCCTCTCCTTCCCAGAGAGAAAAGAAAGCAAATATGAGCCAGGACGATAAGAGAAAGAGTGCAAAAGAAAAAAGAAAAAAAAAAAAAAAAAACTAGAGAAGCAAACCCATGCCAAGGTTATTGCTACCGCCCACCAAACCATGCCCAACCAGTTCCTGTACATGATGTTTTAATCCACCAAATTCCAACCAAGCCTCCGGTGTAACAAAGTACAAGACCACCAGGTTTGAAACCAGGTGGGAAGAGTAGAGTGTCGAACTGCAGTTCATCTCATCATGCTGAGATGGGCACACTATCGACACCGGAACTGCGAAGCATTGTCGCAGTCCCTGGTATTAGAGAAGAAGATTTTTTCCCCAAACAGAAGAGACCAGAGCGGGTATTAGTGTAGAGCCGCCATTCCAGGCGGATAAGGAGCTCATGCCCCGATGATGCGGATGCTGATGAACGTCGCACGCTGCATGCCACGCCCGAAGGCCAGGCAGGTAATAATATTGCAACGGTGATTATTCCGCAGGTGAGCCAGAGGGGGTAGAGTCTCCGTGTGTCGTAACAGTCATAGTAGGTGATGTATATCGGGGGAGCGATGATGGCCTGTCTTTCTTCTTTCAAGCTGTTGTGCTGTCGCGGGTCGGCCCGTCTTTTGTAGCCTCCAGAATAGAGCGTTGGTAATCCTTTGCACGCGAGGATATCCAGTAAATTTCCTCTCGAACAAGTCAAGGACAAGTCAAACAACTTCCTGCCAGATCTCCAGTGCCATATCCAGTATCTCAACACAGATAGGTTCTCCAAGGGAGCAAGCAGGGCAGCCCAGGCAGTTAGGTGGTTCGCCGTCGCGGGGATGAGTGTTTCAGACGTCCACCATCTCAACGTCGTCGTTGGTGATAGACTTCTCGGCTGTGGTGCCCTCGGGGCCCCAGTTGCCCTCGAAGACGGTCGCGGGAGCCCGACGGGTCCTCGAGACCCAGCTGATCGACGAGAAGTCGAGGATCTCACGGACACGTGGTCGTGCGGCCGCCTGGGGTTGGATCATCCACCGGACGATAGCATCGAGCGAGCCCTGGTCAGCCGAGTCTCGCATAAAGGCTGGGGCGGCAGGCTCTTGAACGCGCTTAGGCGAGCCGAAAAGGTTGCTAGGGTTGTAGGTCTGCTGAACACGGCCGAAAGGGAACTCGCGCTGCGGCGTGCCAAAGGCACCCACAAGCTCCTCATAAGGCGTGGGGTCCTGGGTCAACGGCACTCCGCGCGCGTCCCGCTTGATGTCCTGGGCTTCAGCCGAGGTCAGGGATTCGACGAGCGAAAGGTCGCCTTCCCGCAGCGCAACCCAAGTCGGGCCGTTGTCGGGAAGGAAGGAGTTGGTGGCGATTTCAAGGACTATGAGACCGAGGGCGAAGATGTCGGCAGGCTTGTCGACCTGACCCTGGAGGATCTCAGGACTGAGGTACTCGCGATCACCCTCAGCCTCGACGTGCCTGGGGGCCGGCCAGGTGGTGGCCATGCCAAAGTCACCAATCTTGAGCGTGCCGTCAAAGGTGATCAAGATGTTGGCTGGCTTCAGATCGAGATGGATAAATCCGGCATCATGGATGGCGTTCAGACCCTATTGAACAACGTTAGTCACATGCGTACACAAAGTTCACCATATTACACCAACGTACCTGTGCGACCTCGAGGAGGATCTTCCAGATCCGGAAGTCGTCGAGGCGACCAAGGTGGCCAATATCGCCCAGAAACTTCTCTAGGCTGCCCTCTTCGCAGAACTCGGTCTGAATGTAGAGGTGGCCCCGGTGCTCCCAGCTGTCCTCGAACTGGAGGATGTTGTCGGAGCCCTTCAGAGCCTTCAAGACCTCGACTTCGCGCATCTTGTTCTCGCGGTCCTTGTTGCCAGTAAACGCATGCCGGAGCTTCTTCACAGCATAAACACGCTCAGCAACAGGGGTGGGCGGCGTGCCGTTGACACTGCCGAATGTCTTTGGGGCAGGGAGGCTCGAGGCGCGGAAGACCTGCGAGAACTCGCCCTTGCCGATGGACTCAATCTTGGTGAAGCGCGAGGCGAGCACCAGGTCGATATCACCAGGGCCAGTGCCGTTGACTGGAGTGATGGCACGGCGGCTGCCGAAATCGAAGACGGAGCCACGCCCAGTAGTCGTGGTAGGGGTGGCCGGCGGGTTCACCGCCAGACGACGGGCTGGCTCGTCATGGCCCGAGATTGAGAGACGGCTGGCATCAGGAGGCACAACAGCCTCCGATGGCGTCTTTGGGCTCGCTGGAGACACATCGCCAATCTTAGCAAACTCCAGCTTGGTGTTGAAAACATTGCCACCAAGCGTAGGCGTTGTCGGCGCCATGTCGTGGTCGAGCGAAGTAGTGTAGGCCCGTCCCCGCCGGACACCGCGCTCGAGAGCGGCAGGCAGGTGCGACATGGTAGCACATGATGCCCGGGTTCGCGGGGCAGCCGGTGAAGCCGCCACGTCGAACAAGTCCAGAGTGTCCTTTTCCGTCCGATAAAACTTGACAGGCAGACGTGACTTACTACTCAGCTCCGTCGGGTTTGCTCGAGCAACTGAACCACCAAATGCGGATGCAGATGGGGCGAAAGTGCGGCGATTGCCCAGGGGCGTCGAGTGGATGGCTCCTGTAGACACAGATTTCGCTGTGACCAGAGCTTTGGTCGGGGTAGGAGGCAACTCAGCATCTTGTGTCAGCGGCGCGTCCCCATCGCTATCAAAGCTGAGCAGGCTGCTCTTGCGGCTGTGACTGCTCCGCAGCTTGAAGAGCCCCCCAGGCCTCTCAGAGCTCCCAAAGCCCGCAAAGCTGGGCTTCGGCGCGGGGCTGAAGGGGCTCTGAGTCGAGATGAGGGATCGTCGCTGCTTGCGGGCACTCCCAGACGAGGGTGGGTAAGTGTTGTGAGGGTAGTTCTGACTCGACTGGTACACGTCTCTCCTGTTCTTGCAGGGAGTGTCCGGCATCATCATCTTCTTGGAGCCACCGCGCTGGGCAGGCTCGATCTCCGGGTTTCGGTTCATTTTGGAGACGAGTCCAGTGGACGCCGCGAACACTGCCTGCAGCGGTTTCGCCGACTTGTACGAGGGGGTCGCGAGGGGCTCATTTGGCCTCTCGGCGCCCACGGGAAGCGACTTGGCAAAGTTCAACGGGCCCCTGGGTCGGTCCACTGGCGCTGGTGGTGGGAAGTGGGTGGGCGAATCATCCCCCCCGACGCTGGAGCCTGACGACGAGGTAGCCATTGACGCCGTCGTCAATGTCCTCGACAGAGGGTGCGGCTGGTGGGGTGGCTTCTCGGGGAAGTGCGCAGAGGCGTTGGGGAGAGGGCCGCGCGACGAGAACGGGCTCTCGCGAGGATCAGCCTGGAGGAATTGGTCGAGGGACGCGCGGTGCTGCCTGTTACGCGGAGCCGGGGTCGACGCCTCGAATGATTGCTGGGCCAGGTACCTCTCTCCTTGTCGCTTGCCCCAGGATGATCGGGGGTCATGGCGCTGCTGCAGGGTTGACTTGCGCAGAGAAGATGAGCGCTTGGGTACAGCAGAAGGAGTGGGGGAGGATGGAACAGCAAAATCCCGGGTGATGAGCGACGCAGAGCCTGTCAGCTTGTACTCCTGGTTGATGTCGTCGTGGATCTCGAAGCTCGCGCGAGGCGGTGGTGGCGGCGGCGGCGGCGCCTGGTCGAGAATGCTGTTGAAGTCGATGCCGAGGCTTGTAATGCCGTGCAGGCTGCGCCGCTTAGCGACGGGGCTGCCCTGCGAATCCGTGGTCATGATGGAATCCGACCTCTTCATGGGACTCAGGGTCGATGTCGGGTAGGTCTCGCTCTTGGTGTCCAGGAAGCGCGTGGTCGACGAGCCGCCCTTGGAGGCACCAGAAAGATCCAGGTGCATGCTGTGACGCGACCCGGCCTTTTGCCCGAGGATGCACGAGCGACCACTCTGGCCAAAAGTTTGGGCAAACGAGTTGAAGTTATTTTCCTGGCCCGAGAAGGCGTCGGGACTTGAAGTAAGGGGCGGCGGCGGGGCGTTGCCGGCGTCGTTGTTGGAGCTCAGAGCCCTCTTGAGGGGGCTGCGCGGCGAGGGGCGCGTGCGCGAAGGCTTGGCGGAAGCGGCCTTGGGGCGCGACGAGCGGAGCGACAGCTTCACGTTGGAGCGAAATGGCGATGGCGAGCCCACGGGGGTATGCGAGACGTGTGCCGATTGATGGAAAGGTGTTGAGTGGGCGAAGGTTGATGCGGGCGCGGGGTGGGGCGACGCGACCGATTGTTGTTGCTGACTGCGGAACTGTTGGGGGCAAGGTGATTGTGGCGACGGCGAGTTGGGCGAACTGGCCGCGTTGTCAGAGCTATCCGAGGCAGTGCGCATGAGGTGGAATTTGGATGGTGAGCGCGACAGCGACCGCCTGAGAGAGCGCACAGCAGCGCTCACGTCGACATGATGCACGCCGGTTGGCGATGGGAGCGTCAGAGTTCCCCCGCTGGAGTTTGAGAACGACATTGCTCTGGAATGCGACGGTCTAACTCCGAAACGCTGCTCCCGTGCTTGCTTTTAAGCTGTGCGGCTGCAGCGCATGCGCCCGAGGGTGGGATCCCGTGCGATGCAGCTGAGGGAGAAAAAAAGAGGAAAAAAAAAACGAGGCAGACAACAACTGCCGGCTGGATGTCGGTCGGAAGGGTAAGCTACCTCTATATTGTCGGCGGATATACGAGGAAGGTGCGCCTCGTAGACCTGCGGTGGCTTGCTTGTGATGCGGCAGATCAGAGAAAGCGCTGCTCTAATGATCTGATTTTTGAAACAAAAAGCACAACGAGAAGAGGCGGCGCAGGGCTGGAACGGTCCGTTTCTTAGCAGTGGAAAGTACCTGCCTGCATGAAGAGAAGAATGATGGATGAAGGGCGACGAGGAAGGTGAGCGCCACCGTAAGATGAGGAGGGGGGAGAGAAGAAGGGGGATGCGACTGGTTCGATCTACACCATGGTTCGGGGCGGTGGTGGTGTTTTGTTTTGTGGCCAGCGCCGACTTGAGGTGGTGTTGGTTGCTTGCGGTGTTGGCTGGCGCGCACAGTCGAGGAATGTCCGGGACGGGTCGTTGGCGGCGGCGATGGTCGGAGGTAAAGTACACACACACAGTCCTGCGTTTACGCTGAGAAGGCAGTCACAGCCCGCGTGGCGAAAAATGATGTCAACGACGGCACTCTGGACTCTGGACCTGCGCTTGCAAGAGCGACGATGCTCGATGCTCTCCCGCTGGGACGACGGCTACAAGAGTCGAAAAGCCCCAAGTTCTTCAGTCGCGGGTCGCGGGTGGTCGCGGGTGTTTGATGGACGGCGGACAGGAAGGACGAGCGGGCGACAGGTTGACAGGAGGCATGGACCGGACTTTCAATTTTGGAGGGTCGAGGGGGTCGGGGTGGATGCGCGTGTGTGTGTGTGCTGGAGTGGATGCGGGTTCGTCGTGGGAAAATCCCCCCCAGTCATGCCCCGAGGCCGACGGATTGCCGCCTTCTGAGTGGCCGGCGTCGCGTGTTGTTTACTCTCTTACCCAATTGGGACCATGTGCATAAGTGGGACGCGTCTTCCCTGTCCACTCTTGGGCAGGGGTCTGGCCTAACCTGGCCCCGCTTCCTGGCTTGGGTCGTTTTTGTCCCAGCCAGCAAGCGCGCTTTTGCTCCGTCCACGCCCGCGCCTTCCCTGCTTGCACTCCCATGGACTGGGCAGACTGTGGCCAGCCAAAGCCAGACCTTCTGTCCTCAGCACGCTGAGGAGGCGGGAAAATCGATATTGCACTCCCCCAGCCTCCCTCCTCCCACTCCCCCATGCATCCCATCCCATCTGCCCACCCACCTGTTGGGCGAGTGCCCATTTCCCGCTTTCCGGTTTCCCATATTGCACTCGTAAATGTGTTTTTCATGCCACGAGGCCTCGGCTGGGCTGGGCTGGGCATGGTTGGGAATCCCGTCGCTTCCGCCTGCCGCACACGCTCTACTGTGTGCCTAGGTACCCAAGTATCTTCATTGCGGGCGGCCGAACCGAAGAATGCGAGAGACAATAGACCCCAGACTAGACCAGCAACCCTAAACCGTTTGCCTCTCGTGTCCCACGCCATGCCTCCACCGGGCTCGTTCGCTGTTGTTGTTGTTGTGTTTCTGTTTTGTTGTTTTCTTACTGTCTTTGACCTTTGGCTGCGTCGTTTGTCCGTGCTGCAGCAGCCGCCGCCCCAGCGGTCCTCCATTGTTGCTTTGGCCGCTGGCCTTTCGCTCCCCCTCTCCCCGTGCGGGATACCTCCATCATTGACTCAGGCCGGTGGCCAGCCCAGCGAGAAAGTCGCCACCTGGTCTGCGTCAAGGCGTTTCACGGGAGAGAAGGCGGCTTCGCGCCCATGCCATCCCTGCCCTGCGCGCGAGGAGCGGGCAGGACTTGGGACGATTTTTTTCTCTTCCCCCTCGCTACCTTTTCTGCTCTGTTTTGATTTTCGCTGTGCATCTTGGCTCCCCCCTCCATCCCACTCTCCCCATCCCGGCCACCACCCACCACCCCGACCCAGCCGTCCGCCAGTGCCGTAAAATGCCGACCCAATCAGGAGCCCACACCACCATGTGCCTGGTTCGTGATCTTCGTACGGTAAAACGGCGACACCTTAGCTTAGCGTCGAGGCTGGATTGCAAGCTTGTGAAGCTGGGAGCACCCTGGAGCCTTGGGGCTGGCCACCCGCTGCTAGGGAAAGGGACCCATCACACCACCACGCCCCCAGTGCCTGCGGTGGCTGTTCCCATTCGCCCTCCCGCAAAACGGCCGAAAAGGGTCATCGCTGCTGCTGCGGGAAGGGTTCCCTGGAGTCCCTTGTGGTAGGACGGAGATCTGCGCCGCAGCCTCCAACAGCGAAAACAACACAACGAAGATCCAAAATGCACAATGGAGGAGGAGGAGGAGGGGTACCGTTGATCGCCCTTGCCGTGCCCGCGCCCGTGTGTTTACTTGTTCCCAAAACGGCAACCAACAAAACACCTCACCGGGTTGCCAGTTGTGCTATCATGATATCCATCATGGATCTGTCTGCTGGCAAAGTCTGGGCCTCTGGTTGTGCCCAACCTCGCAGCATGCGCAGAATACGTACCCGCCACCACTAGGAGGCCGTCGCCCGGCCCATGCACACCCAGCACACACTTTAGTGATCGCGGCAGATCGATGGTATCCCCCGCCGTGGGCTGCTGGCGATCAGCTGCACGAGACTGGAGACGGCTGGGGCGCCAGGAACGCCAGGCAGAGAATCAGAGCATGCCACACTCTGCCTGTCACTCCTGCCCGTCTTGTTTTCCTGCGCCTTGCGCCTCGCATGTGTCCCCATATCGCATCGCCTCGCCAGCGCAAGGGATGCGTGGGAATGCAAAGGAGCCACGTTTGTTCCGGGCCCCATGACACGTGCATGCAAGCGAACAAGTCTACAAGGCGACGTCACCGCCTTTCTGCAAGTCCCCCTCATTGTCTGCACAGCAGTGGAGGTTCCAGCACCGCATACGGCAAGGCTCCTCCCCTTTTCCTGCATACCGCGAGGCACACCGAATCTTTATTACCGCACTGCGCCCGCTCAGCCGTTGGAATCGTCCTGCAGAGCCCAGGGGAAAGAACCATCGTCGCCCCTATTTTCCGTTGCTATCTATCCCTTCAGCACCACCAAACTTGGAAAGACGGCGTGAGGAAAAGGGAAGAAAAGGGGGGCAGACTGGGGGACGGGGAGCCACCGGCCCGCATCCTCTGCTGCCGGCCTGAGACCTCGCCTGACATGGACTATCCTCTTGCCTCCTGATAATCAAAAGACAAAAAGAGGCAGATCAAAACAAAGGAAACAAAATAGCAACCAAGAACGAAGGGGTGGCGCAGGTCCAGCCCGTCCGGCTGTTCTTTCTTTCTCTCTCAGCAATTTCGAGCAGAAAAAAAGGAAATAAGTGCCCCGGGGTCAAGCTCCCGTATTAACTGATCGCAATATTATCTTTTTTCATGCTGGTAGTGCTCGCCCCATTTCGCTTCGCGGGAGAGGGCGCTGAGTGGACGGATTGCTGGCCTGCCCGCCGGAAGGAGCTCCACTTTCGGCGCCAATATCCTCCATTTTCCCAATTCCTTCAAAATGCTTTTTCTTTGAAATCATTATTTTGATTTTCTTCGGTGCCATCAATCTTTCCTCGCGCCACGCCACGCCCGCTCCCCACGCCGGCTCATCTCTCTTGGTGTTTTCGGCATGAGCCAAAAAAAGATTGCGATCCCTTCCCTTGTGGAACAGAACCACCACCGCCCCCTCCCTCTCCATCCCGCAAACCCATCGCTCGAGCGTTCGTCAAAGATGCGCGCGGGCTCCCGATGCAAAACACTAGCGATTGATTAAAGTGATTGCGTGCACATGAGAACGGGACAGCAAGGACCACTGATGAGGGGATTGATGATGGGGAATGATGGGGACGATGAAGGCCGAAAAGGGACTGATCACCTCGAAAGAACCCCGTTTGACATTGACAAGAACATGGAGGAAAAAAATGCTGCGCGACATAAAAAGTGGTCTGTGCATCAATGAAGCTCAAACATCCGTTGAACAAAGAAATCCAGAACTGATAAATGATGATGGCACTTTTTGCATGGCGCAAACTCACCCGAGATCACCACAATTTGCACACACTATTGAGGCGAGCAAGTCGTCCGCGGTCGGACTTTTTTTTTTTTTTTTTTTTTTTTTTTCCGTAATGAAAATTCTCATGGACGAAGGGCGACATTGCCACCGTTTTTGTTCGGCACTATTTGCCGTCAGCCTTGGTGAGATTCACCCGAACCGAAAGGAGAGGAGGGGGTGCGTGTTTCTTGTTTCCACAGCCGAGAGTGGGCGTGCGTTCGGCTGCCTGCCTGCCTGGCAAACCTTGAACGCGCGCACGTCCAACAGCTGCAAGGCTACTACTAACACACACTCTCCCGTGTTGAATGTGGGTGGAGCCCTCCAAGCATTGACAACCCATATCGGCGAGGCCGGGAGCCCGAGAGGGTGCGCAGTCTGGTTCCTCTCAGGGTCTTCCTTTCTTGCCTACGGTGCTGCCGTACACACAGTATCTATTTCCCCAGTATCTCCGTAAGAGCCCTTCCCTTTGTCCCGAGAAATGACGAATTCATGCGCCTCCCCACCTCCACAGGGCGCAGGATTATCCATCCGGCGATAATCAACACAAACCAGGCAGTTCCTTGTTGAAACCCCAGGGTACAATGGATGATATTGGTGATGCCCGATGGCGCGCGCGCGGAGCTAAGACGGGAACGAGAAAAAAGCTAAAAACAAAACAAAAAACAAAACCAAAACAAGAACAAGGAGAGATGCCCAGGGCTCTCGGACCAAGGACACCCCATCCCGACACCTCGTCCCGTTGTGGTCCCTCCCCTCCCCTCCCTGGCAGAAACACCACAACCACCTCCCCTTCCCCTGTTGGTCAAGTTCGGCCGAATGCTACACTGCTACGACGGACAGGTAGCAACGTTGTTCTTCTGGGCGTGTTCTGCATTTTCTTCCCGATTCCCTATTCCAGCCTGCTCCGGATCCACTCGCACCACTGGTCCATGTCCTCGCACACCTGGAGCACCTGTCCCAGGTCCTGGGGTTGTATCTGCCTACCGCCGCCGCCGCCTTCCCTCTCCTGTCCCCGCCCGGGCATGGGCAGCACGTTCTCCGAGACGACGTGCACCATGCCGTTGAGCTGCACGTCCAGCACGACCGTGGCCGTCGCCCCACGGAAGGGGAAGACCACCTGCAGCCTGGGCACCGGGTGCACCGTGAGCGTGACATCGATGGGCAGTGCCGCCGCCGCGGGGTCTGCTCCTCCTCCTCCTCCTCCTCCTGAAGCATCGCCTCCAGAGATCGCACCATCTCCAGAACCGTGCTGCCCTTGTCCCTTGTCGCCATTATGAGGATCAGTATGGTTACTGTCCGCTGCCGTCGCCACCACAGGGTCCTTGGGACCCGCCAAAAATGCCGCAAAGTCGTCCCTGGTGGTTGTCGTAGCAATATTTTGCACCTGCGTCATCTGCCTGGGCACAGCCGCCGCGGCGTTCAGGTCTGTCCTCCTACCTGGCGCTGACCCATCGAGCCCTATCGCTGTCGATGCTGCTGCGCCACTCCCGGTGTCGCCACCGTCTGCCGGACCTGCCGATGCCGCCCCGACAGGGCCGAAGCTCCTCTCGAGCAGTGTGGACAGGAACGCGTACTGCCTCAGACGCGGCAGCATCTCGACCAGCTGACTAGGATGCGAGAACGGCACCGACGACAGCGTCCGGCCGTACACGGGCTTGTAGATGAAGAGCGAGTTTCTGTGAAGCGCCTTCGTTGGCTCCGCCGCCGCCGCCGCACCGCTGGCATCGCCGTTGGCGGCCGGTGGCGGTGGGAACACGGCAACCTCCTTGAGGCGCGTGATGCTGCGCGGCTCCGTCGGGTCGTGCTGGCTGTTCTCCGGCACGGGGAACATGAGGCTGTCGTAGGTCGAATGCAGGAACTCGCTCAGCGGCGCCTGTGCGATCTGCTGTATGTGCTCCCAGTCCTGCAGTGTCATGACCACAGGCGGGTCGAACTCGACCGAGAAGACCACCGCCGGCAGCCGTCCGGGGTGCCCGCCGTTGTCCACGTCCATCCCGTCAGCTTTCTGCTGTTGTTGTTGGTCGCCTCCCTCGCCTGGAATCACCGTGTTGGGCGGGTCCTGCCAGTCCAGCAGCTGGTTGGCGGTCATCAGGAGGTGGTCCTCGCCGACCATCGACTCATGCTTCTCGACGCCCGGCGAGAGCCACGCGTCCGAAACGCGGGCCGGCTGGTACCCCATGGCGATGAGGGGCGCGCAGCCGATCCACATGCTCCAGGCACGCTCCGTCGCCTCGACGTGCCCGCGCAGCTCGGGGCTGGCGCTGGCGGGCGGCGGGACGAGGTGCTGCTCCTTCCAGTAATCCAGGGTGAGGCCGACCTTGTCGCGCTTGTGCATGCCGGGCTGGCCGTTACGGGAGCAGAGCGCGGTCGTCAGAAGGAGCTCCTCGCTGCGGCCGGCCATGGCCGGGTCGGCGCGCAGCTTGGACATGTCCCACTGGTGCAGGCGCTCGAGACTGTCGTAGATGCCCGCGATGGCCTCGTGGCAGTTGAAGCCCGGGATGACGCTCAGCTTATCCAGCACCGCCAGGCGCTCCAGGTTGACGGCGAACTTGTCGAGTCTTTTGGTCAGCGGGCTCTCCGTGGGGCCAAGCTTGAGGTCGTCGAGTAGAATCCGGCCGGCCTGATCCACGTGCCGCGAGACTACGTCGGACGAGTCTGGGAACGAGAGCGTGACCTTTTCGACGATGTTGTTGGTCATGACAATGTCGATCGACAGTGCTGACCCCGCGATGATGAGCGTCTTTGACTTATCACCGCCCCCGCCCTCTTCCCATAGGAACTCCAGCCCTATGCTCCTCACGAGACGCTCCAGTCCCGCCTCACTCACCCGGCCCTTGCTCTCCTGTTTGTGTAGCGCCATGCGTCAGCAAGATGCCCTAACTCGCCATAAAACGTCTTGCTAGTGATGTATATGCACATAGGCCCTGCATAGCAAGCCCCTTCCTTACCTTGAGTATGCTCAATATCCGATGAAGGCGCCTAACCTTCTCGTCGTCATCGTCCCGCGTCGCCATGCCGCTCAGGCCATCCAGGCCGCCCACAACCCCGACATTATCCAGGCTGCCGATGTCGAGCCCGTTTCCTATTCCGAGCGCGCCTAGGGCGGCGGCCGTCGGGCTGTCGAACGTGACGGGGGCATTGCTATTGCTCGGGTGGCCCATCAAAGTCGTGCTCGTGGCCGGCGATCTCCTAACGTGCTGTGGCGACGATTTGGGCCCGTGGGGCGAGAAGGCGGCGGAGAAGGGCGTCGAGACGGGCGGGGTGGCGGCGACGCCGTGTTGTGTCCCCGAAGGCGTCCTGCCCTGCTGCGAGGGCGCGTGCTTCATGGGCGTCGGCGTCGCCATCTTTGCGGGGTGGCGGGTGTGGAGGAAGAGGCGTTTGGGGTCGGCGGAGAATTCTCGCAGGTGCGACGCGGTGCGCAGCTTCGAGGCGTGCTACCTGGTGGCCGCCATGTATCACCACCTGGCCGGAGCTCAACGTGGTGCGACGAGATGGCGCAACTGAGCTCGCGCGTTTGGGGAAGCTTGAGTTGAAGCTCAGTTGGAGCGGGTTCGTTCGAATCGATGCTCGCCGCCTCTCAATTGAGAGAGATTTCGACAGGCTTTGGCGGTTACAGTTGCGCGTGGGGTCACCTCGGACAATCCTATGCTTCCATTAGCAAGACGAGCTATGCGCATGGCACTGAGGTGCCCGTCGCGTCTGAGGAAGAAGACCGGCTTGGAACGTTTCGAGGCCGCACGAGGTTGCTGCAGTTCACCGTGGTGGGGTTTGGAGTGGGTCCCTCGCGAGCAATCCAAAAGCGGCGTCAGGCATCGGATTCGTCCCCTGCCGCGATATCAAAGGACACCCATAGTCAAGATTCGCAGATTGAAGATATAATATTACTGGGAAAGTATCTCGTGCTTGTGAGGATTCATATGATACTAGTAAAATGCATTCCCGGCCATATTTAGACAAAATTGGAATAAATATCTAAGTAACAAGTATTTGTCAATTCTTGCTATCGTCAAAGAAATATCTCTCAACATAACAAATACTTCCGCCACCCGGATATACACGTCAAGGGTCGAATGATGAAGGATTCCAGGAGTAAGTAGAACCCGAAAGAAAGCAGAGATCGAACTGTCCCATAGGCGTTCCGCTATAGACTTATGTTTGAGAGAGCTTATGCAAGTATATCTCGCTCGGCGCCAGCATGTAAAAACACCACGGTACAAACGAGTAGACAAGGATACATCGGAGACTCAGATACGCCTATACATATAGTAAGACGACAGTTTGATACAATAGCGGATCTACGAGAGCCATCCTTATCGGCATGCGCGAAATACCCCTCACCAACATCCCACATCGCCAATAGCCTACTGAAACCGGATATCTTGTCCCATAAGGTTTTTATAAACATTATCCAGCGCCTTCCTCTTCCTCGTCCGCTCCGCAGCCGCCTCCTCGGACTCCTCGGGCGCCCCGAACTCATCCCCCTCGGGGCCCTCAAGCTCGGGCGCCCAGACCCGGATCTGGCCGTCCGAATGCCCAGAGTAGACACCGCCGGCCGCGTTTCGACCCCCAACCACATGTCCGGACGACGAACCGAACCCTCCCGCGCCCCTCCATGCGAGGCTGGTGACGCGGTTTTTAGCGGCTTGCTGCTGCTGCACGCTGGCACCGCCGCCCGCCACCCTCAGACGCCGGATGATGGTCCCCTCGTGGAGGTCGAGCGCCAGCACCTCGCCCCCGTTCGGCCAGAGCAGGACGTCGCGCCTCGCCGGACCCGACCCGGGCCCAGGGCCGGCCAGCCCCGTGGGTGACACGAACATATTAACGCTCATCAGTCCGCCGTTGCGGATCGAGGGGCCAAAGTTAACGAGCGTATTGGCGCCCGTCACGGCGTCCCAGACGCGCACTCGCCGGTCATGGCCCGCGCTTACGATAAAGTCGCCGTTATCGGTCCAAGCCAACCCATTAACAGGGCCCGTGTGCGCCTTGGCCGAGGCGCGGATCCCGCGCGACGACAGCGTCGCGTCCGGGGCGGCCGCCCGGCCTGTCATTGAAGAAGAAGCGACGCCGCCGCCGGCGCGCCGCAGGATGCCCAGGCTGTCCTCCTGGTCCAGGAGGGCGACGAGGGCGTTTGCGCGGCGGATGTCCCAGACGCGGACGGTGCCGTCGACGGCGCCGCTGGCCAGCACGTGCTCGCGGGTGGGCGACCACGCGGCGGAGAGCACGGCGCCCGCGGCGGCGCCGATCTGGCCCGCGGCCATGAGGCTCTGGACGGCGGCGCCGGAGCGCAGGTCGACGAGGCGCACGGCCGGGTGCTGGGTGGCACAGGCGACGAGCAGGTGGGATGCGATGGGCGATATCGCGTGCGTATACACCTTTGCGCCGAGGTCGAACGAGCCCGAGAGCTGCGCCGGCTCCGTGGCCCAAACCTTGAGGGTCTGATCGTACGACGACGACAGGAACGCGCCGGCGTCGAAGGGGAAGAAGGATAGGTGCGTGACGCCGAAGCGGTGGTGCTGCCGCCTGTGCGCGTCCTTGTCCGCGCCGGCAGCCGAGGCGGGGAGCTGGCCGGCGCCGGTCTCCCGGGCGATCTGGGCGGTCGGGCGGTAGGTGTGTGGCCTGTGTGGGTTTCGGCACTGCTCCAGGTCCCAGAGGCGGATGGTGCCGTCAGAGCCGCCCGATGCCAGAATGCGGCCGTCGAAGCGCTCCAGGGCCAGGGCGTTCACGCCCGACTTGTGGGCCCAGATGGAGCGGCGCTCATCCTCGTCGCCGAGCCGGGATGGCCTAGCGGCGCCGCTGCCGTACAGAGTGACGCTCTGCTCGCCGCCATCGAAACGATGATGGGGTGCGGCGCGGAAAGAGTGCAACAGCCTGGTTGTATGGAGTCTCGCGAATGTCTTCTGGTCGAGATCCCCAATTAACCTCTCAAACAGGAAATGGTTCATGCATCAGGCATTTGTGAAGACTATCCACGAGGATAGTCTTCGGCCGCAGACAGGTAAGAGTTTCTAGTGCAGTCTGGTTTCTCATCGGGGGTCGTGGCCGTGTGTTGGATGAAAGAGTGAGATCCGGCGACAGTCGCGCTGTGTCGCGTGCTGTCACATCGGGTGGGAGCCTAGCGCAGGCAACAATTGTGGGGACGCGCTTCACGCCTCGAAACTCCGACGTCATTGCCGCGTCGCGGGAACTTGAGTGAACGAACAGGGCAAATGAAGACTTGGAGAACAAAAGATTTGGAAGTTCTGGAAGCGCTAGCTATTACTAAACCTTCTTTACGATCGTTACGATTGTACAACGGTCCAATGGCCAATAAATGGGATGTGATCTTCACGTCGCAAATATGATGGGATGTTGGGTCGAGTCGCGCGGGAAGCACCACTGAATTTTTCACTCATTCAATCGGAACCAGTCCCTTGGATCAGTTCACCAACCGCCTCAAGCCACGAAGATGGAAGGCGCAACGCGCGACCGGCGCAGCGGTCAGGGAGGACGAGAACCCCATGTGCCGGAGCCAGCCCTGGAAACGACAGAGGAATCGAGGCAGAAGCGACATGCAAACCTCTACGATGCCGTCGCTGGTGAGCACCTGGTCGCCATACGCACAGGAGGGAAATTAGACGTATGAGAGCTAACGAGACCAAGGGCGAGTAACCACCACCGGGAGCCTGGGCGCATCGCCAGGTGTGCGGTCGGCTGGTGGCGTCTACCGCCTTCGGGACGCGACGCTGGCGCCAGAAGACGTGCTCTTTCAGCGCGTCGACGCCCCTCAGCGCTACGCCGAGAAGGACGTCTACTTCTCGCGCGAGGCCGCCGCCGTGACCGAGGGCGACAGCCGTCTCCTCCCAGACAGCGACCTGCTCAAGGCCGTGCACGCCTACGCGGCCCACCTCTTTGAGACCGTTGGGAACCGTCGCGGAGTCTACGCTGGTGGTGGTGGTGGTGGTGGTGAGGACGGCGAGGGGGAGGGTGAGGGTCGGGACCCCGCCTGCTTCGTTGGGTCGCGGCACGTGGACGAGCGCAGCATGGACGAGACGGCCCTTATCGCGTTCGGCATCCTGCTTGAGGAGGCCGGGCGCGAGGTGCTGGGCAGGCGGGGGGACCTGGTCTTCACAGAGGGCCTAGACGAGGAGGGGCCGGCTCGGGCGGGTCAGGTGGCCGACGAGGATGGACGGCAGCCGCGGATGAGGGAGGTGTCTGTGGGTCCCAGCGACGGGGAGACATTCTGGAGGAGGGACTATCCCAAGAGAAGGAAGAGAAATGACGGGGGATTCGGCGAGGGTTGAGATCGGACGAAAGGGAGACGATGGGATTGGCTCGCGTAGACTGGTGAGTGCCTTGGTCACAGTGAAGAGCGGTGGAGTGGCAGGCTGCTTGGCATGGCGAGCAGGCTGTGTGTGCAGTTGGCAGCATGCGCGATGTGTGAGTGAGGCCTTTCCTTGCTCTAGGCACCCAATAGTCTGGGTCGCTTCGGCTGGGAGCATGGGCTCCGTTGGCTGGAGCAAGGGCTCCGTTCACCGAAAGAGCCTGGCGTGCTGCACACGCTGCTTGGCCACCCACCGATTGCCGGCAGGGTGGACCAAACGGGAGGGGCAGGTGCTGTCTGTTTAGAACCAAACCACAGTGGGTCCAACGGACCAGGGTGCACTCCCACCCACCCCCCTCGTTTTGCGGTGAAAATCGCGTTTTTTGAGGTGACGGCCTGGCCGGATCAACCAACGCGCGTTTAAAGCAAAGCTCGAGGATGCATCTCGAAGTCGCGCCTACCGGTATCGGGATTGAATCCACGAGGTCAGCAAAGCGATATAATGGCGCCACATCTATCGATCCAGCAAAAAAACAGCGTATGCATCCTGCTCGAGCTTTGCGTACCGGCTAAACGTATAGCGGCGGCGCTCGACCTTAATAAACGACGGGTTTATAATTATCAGCGCAAGTATAAAATTACTGGCAACCCTTTCCCACCTGGGAAATCTTTTGGGAATGCCGTTAAATTACCTTACGCGGTACTGCTCGTACGCCTTTCGCTTTTTCGCCCTCCGCCGCGACGTCGTTTTTTGGAAGTGTTTGCTAATCTTGACTGCCAATCGCTGCTAAACCTGCTTAGGGATAAACCCTGCTTATTCCTCAACGAAATGCAGTAGTGGCTGGCCCTCGAAAAGCACGTATACGTCTCGATCCCAACGATCTCAATGCGCCTAAAGGAACAAAGGTGGTCCA
>JNVV01000001.1:4232229-4273511 GCA_000733355.1 Falciphora oryzae
CGGGCCCCAGGTAGGTCGAAGTTTAGTTGCCGGAAACGAAGTGGAGTCACCCATCGACTCCAGGCCCCAGCGTACAGTGTGTAATCGGTAGACTGAGTGCTCAACACGCCGGGGCCAAAGCCGGTGGGCACGAAGCAAGCCGAGCCGGGTTTGCCGATGCTCGGGCCGGGAGCTTAAATAAACGGCGAGTTACGTACCCCACATTCTGTCTGTTTAGAACCAAACCACAGTGGGTCCAACGGACCAGGGTGCACTCCCACCCACCCCCCTCGTTTTGCGGTGAAAATCGCGTTTTTTGAGGTGACGGCCTGGCCGGATCAACTAACGCGCGTTTAAAGCAAAGCTCAAGGATGCATCTCGAAGTCGCGCCTACCGGTATCGGGATTGAATCCACGAGGTCAGCAAAGCGATATAATGGCGCCACATCTATCGATCCAGCAAAAAAACAGCGTATGCATCCTGCTCGAGCTTTGCGTACCGGCTAAACGTATAGCGGCGGCGCTCGACCTTAATAAACGACGGGTTTATAATTATCAGCGCAAGTATAAAATTACTGGCAACCCTTTCCCACCTGGGAAATCTTTTGGGAATGCCGTTAAATTACCTTACGCGGTACTGCTCGTACGCCTTTCGCTTTTTCGCCCTCCGCCGCGACGTCGTTTTTTGGAGGTGTTTGCTAATCTTAACTGCCAGTCGCTACTGGACCTGCTTAGGGATAAACCTTATTTATTCCTCGACGAAATGCAATGGTAGCTGTCACACGGAAGAACCTGTGGACTCACCTAATCGGCCCCACAGAAGGTCCGGGAACCAGTATAGGTGCCCAACGGCCCCGAGGCCCAAAGGCCGAAGGCCGGAAGGGCAGTGTGAATCATGTACTCAATACTTCGCACGGATCACAGGGTGGTTTATATAAACCCTGCCATCTCCTATGTCCTCCATGAAAGATTCCTTCTTCCTCAAGCATCTCTTGAGCCCATAGAAAGATTATCTGCAATCTAGAGATTCTTTTTCCAAGCCGTTTTTGACCCCTTGTTACAAATAATCTTTTTACGCTCTGCCCCCTGACGGAAGCCTCACTATCTTTCCTCCTAAGCTTTGGAAAGGCCCTGTTAATCGGTACCCCCAAGCCCCAACTGTTGCTTTCTTTAGCGAATAAAACCCTGGGGCCACACCACAGACATTTTGATTGTTACCGGTGTTTTCGAACGGGTGAAAGCGAGAAGAATATACAGGAGGGTCGTTTCACCCTTTCAGTCGCCCTGGCGAAATTACGGGATTCCAAAGGAGGCAGGAAGATCTCCCTTGTACGTTTAGGACTTTTCGCTGCCTAGGAATACAGGGAACCGGACCCCCTCATCTCGTTTGCAACGATATCTCCTTCCCTACCAAGCGATTTTAGCATGCCGGCCGTGGAATTAACGGAATCCCCTTTTTTGCCCAGCGATTCCGGTATACCTGCCGATACGATGCCGGCCCAATTTGAAAAAGCGGCCGGAAAAGCCCCCGAAGGCCCCTCCCGGTTTGCACCGGAAGAACGTTAAAATACCCCTATGCTCGACGATCAGGGGGCACTTATCCTTTATTCGGTACCCCCCTTTAACATGGCCCTCGAACAACAAGCCCTTATATCCGTGGGACGCCTTTAGGACCCCCCGGGCTGGATGACCGAAATCTAGCGGGAATTTATCAGTACGCACGAAGCAATTTCGGCCCTATCCCGAAGTGTGAGCCAGGAAATTCTCGCCGATCGGGAACAAATCCGCGAAATCGGGACCCATTACGACCGCATCACCCACGCGTACCATACCGTCGTTTTTTTGTATAAGGAAGGCTTGATCGCTTCCGCCGACCAATAAAAGGCATTTCGGCAACGGATTATCGGAGAAAGCCAGGCATTTGCACAATAAGTTTGGGCTACGGTTGCCATTTTGGCCGAAAAGCAATAGACCCGTTCGGAGGCCCTAATTCAGCTCCGGGATGTTATTCGGGCTCAACAAAACCACTTGCAAAACCTACAAGCACGGCTTTCCACCTTCGAAAAGGGAGTTACTAACTGGGCCGCCGATAAAGATGCCCAGATCCAGGATCTCCTAACCAAGGAGCATGTTTCGCTTGAGGCCCTCACCGAAGCCAAGCGACGCATATTAGCCCAAACTCACCAGCTTGTTAAGGACGCCGTACGGGAAAGCCGGCGGCTTACAGCACAAGGAAAACGGCCTAAAGCAGCTACTGTACTTTCGGCCCTGCAACGATCGTCTCAACAACCCGGATCAAACCGAAGCTCTCCCTAGGACGTACCCGTCCCTACTAGGGAAGATAGGGCCAAAATTAATACCGATATACTTCCGCCTTCCGCTTTTAAACAAACAAGCTCGATGGCGCGGGAACGGATCGTCGGATCGAACGCCGGCTTGCTAGCCGCACAAATGGAAAGGACCCTAAGGGACTCACAAACCCGAACAAACCAAGCCCGCACAAGCATTACGCCGGGACGGACACAAGGACAACCCGCCGGTAATCCGGACTTTTCGGACTTTTCGGAATCGGATGATAGCGATAATAACCTGCCACCGCGACCTCCTAACCGAAGGCTACGGCTGTTCCGATCACCCTCTCCGCCAAACGATAGGGCCTCGCAACCCCCTAAGGGAATTTCCCAAGGCACGGTTTTTATGGTCAACCCCGTGCAACTTAAAGCCCCTAGCGCTTTCGAAGGGGACCGCACCAAATTTAAAGACTAGTGGTTCGTGGTACAAGCTTATATAAACGCCTGCCCCCAAAGCTTTACGGGTAACCCGCACCGCATCACTTGGGTCGGGTCCCTCTTAAAAGGAGCCGCCCTCCAATGGCACGTGGCCAGGGCACGTTCACTAAAATCTATAAACGTTTAAAATTCCTGGAAAGGATACGCTTCGTCGCTGGAGGAGCACTATAAGGACCCTAACGAGGAACGAACCGATGCCAAAAAGCTCCGGTCCCTAAAGTACAGCGGCGATATCGTCAGCTACCTAACGGAGTTAGGGCAGTATAATATCACTACCCGATGGACCGGCACGACCTTCCGGGATTTCGTCCGATCCTCGCTACCCGAGGGTATCGCCGATTTGGTATATGCCAATAAGGGTCGAATCCCTACGGACGACGCCGAATTCCTCGAAGCCTTCCAGGAGGCAGGGATCACTTACGAGCAAAAGCTCGCGGACAGAGCCTCCATTAAGGCTTTGATGCAAGGAATAGGCCAAAAGGAAAAGGGAAAAGACGAGCCCGCTTCGAATCAAGAGCGCTCGAACGCGGGCCGTCGCCGCGGCAAGGGCTCCAAAAACAGGAACCCAAATCCATCCTCAAGCTCCCGTTCCGGAAAGAAAGCCAACGATAAGGCCGATAAAAAGAGTAACATTTGGACTACCACCAAATTGGCACTCGAAGGAATCGAACAACGCGATATCAACGCACGAAAGTTGGCCAAAGCCGACTGCTGGCGTTGTGGAAGAGAAGGGCACTATACGTTGGAATGCTACGCAAAAAAGGACACTAACGGCAAAAAACTCCCTCCTACACCAGCAAAAACGGCCGGTGCCAAATCCATCCTTAAACGCCCGGCAACGGACGAATAGGAGGAACAGCCACAGGCAAAAAGGGCCAAAATCGCCGGCCTCGCTTCGGAAGCCCCGAGCGAACCACGAATCTTTGAACTATCGGATTCGGAATCGGACGATGACTGTTGACAACCATCGACCGTCGCTGCTGCACGAAGGCCCCTAACGGATAGGGAACTCGCAAGGCCAATCCTTCGCATGTATATACGGGCGAGGGGATCAAAGGAGATACCTGTCCGGGTCCTTTTAAACGGAGGCAGCGATACGAAGGTCATGTCGGACAAAATAGCGAAGCAACTCCCGGGTCACCTGGTTAACAGAGCTATCCCTCGCGTGATGACCTCCTTTTCAGGGAAAGTCGAACCAGAGGCCGGAAAGCAACTAGTTGTCGACGTTACCCTCCGGCACAAAACACACTATTCTACGGAAACGTTCGAAGTTAGTCCTACGGATCCGGAATGCGATATTATCCTACCCTTCGCATGGCAACGGTAACACCCACCGCTGGGGCTACTGGATCGCGACCTTCGGGATATCCGGATGGATTCGGACGAGTGCCGGAAGTGCAACAAGCCCCGGGCACGGAAGCCACAAGATTTACGGCCGCCCCGAGGCTTACGCTTTCGGGAGAATATGAAAATAACCGAACCCGCAGTTATTGCGGCCATTAAGTACGGGCATAGTATTCCTTCCCCTAAGGAAGTGGCTAAAGCAGATTCGGACGGCCTCGAATCGGTACTAGAGGAGTTTAGGGAGTTCCTTCCTATTATGACGGAAGCGGCTGCCACCCGTTTTCCCGATCATTAGCCCTGGGACCACGAAATTCACTTTAAAGAAGGAGCTCAATTAACCCATGGCCCCCTATACCAAATGAGCCAAAGGGAGCTGGACGTTTTAAAGCTTTGGCTGGAAAAGCATGTGCGAACCGGCAAGGTTAGGCCATGCAAAACTGCCAATAGTTCGCCCCTTATGTTCGCAAAAAAGAAAAACCCCCTCGATCCTTTAAAGGTAGTGGTCGACTATAAGGACGTGAACGCTAAAACGATTCCGATTCGGTACCCTATCCCGCTTATTACGGAGCTCCAGGATCGATTTCGGAATGCCAAATGGAAAACGAAAATCGACCTTAAAACCGGGTTTAACCTGATTCGGATAAAAAAAGGGCACGAATAGCTTACGGCCTTTCGCTGCAAATACGGCGTTTTTGAATTTACGGTTATGCCTATGGGTTTTATTAACGCCCCCGCCACCTTCCAAAGTATAATAAACCATATTTTTATGGACCTTATCGATGCCGGGCTCTTTGTGTATCTAGATGACCTTTTAATATACGCAGAAACCAAAGAACAACACGATAATTTAGTAAAGGAGGTGCTTCGCCGCTTTACCAAACACAACCTGGCCGTGGCCCCTCGCAAATGCGTCTGGGGGGTGCACGAGGTCGAGTTCTTTGGTCACATAATAGGACCCGATAGCATCGCAATGTCTAAGGATAAAGTGGACGCTATTATGCAATAGGAAGCCCCCAAAAGCCTTAAAAACTCCCAATCCTTTATTGGCTTCGCCAATTTTTATAAAAGGTTTATCAAAGGGTTTTCCAAAATCGTTAGGCCTATAACGATAGCCAACGCCCTGCTTAAAAGCTAATGGCGATAAACCCTTGAAATGGACCAGGCCTTCGAAGCTCTTAAAGTCGCTTTCGTTTCGCTTCCGATATTCCGGCATTTCAATCCGTTTTTCCCGGCGCAAATTGAGGTAAACGCTTCGGACTTTGCCTTTGGAAGGGTATTATCCCAAAAGGACCCCGAAACCAATAAACTGCACCCCGTTGCTTTCCATTCACGTAAAATGTCGCCCGCCGAAATCAACTATAAAATCCACGATAAGGAACTTTTAGCGGTCGTCGATTGTTTCGCTAAATGGAGGCATTACCTCGAAGGGGCAAAGCACCGGATAGAGGTTTATACGGATTACCGGAACCTCGAATACTTCCTAACGGCCAAAATCTTTAATCAAAGGCAGGCCAGATGGGCACAACAGCTGGCCGGTTATTGGTTTATGATTAACTACCGGCCAGGAAAGCAAAACGATAAAGCTAATATGCTATCGAAATTACCCCAGCACAAGCCTGAAAAAGGGGGGAGTGAGGATCAGCCGATCACGACGATCCTGTAAGAAAAACACTTCCCAGCAAAAATTTTGGCCTTGGAAAGACAAGGAGATAACCCTATAGAAGAAGCTTTGCCGTAAAAAGCACCTTTTTTCCTCCTATCCCCAGGCCGGCTTTGCAATATTCCAGTCCTAAAGTGGGCTACGGAATTTACTAACAAAATTAAATAAGCTGGTATATCGGATCCCGAATACTAAGGCCGCTTCCAAAAGCCCGAAAAGGGTGAAGAAGTTGAGGATGGCCTCCTTTATTATAAAAAAAGATTGTGGGTGCCAACGGAGGCCCTGCAAAAGGAAGTCCTCGAGTCCGAACATGATACAAAAGTCGCTGGACATATAGGTATAGATAAAACCCTCGAATTAATTACTCGGCACTTTTAGTGGCCTAATATCGAGGTAAAAGTCCGGGAATACGTAAAGGGATGCCTGGAGTGCTAACGCAATAAGGTCCCAAGGCATGCCCCCTTTGGACCCCTATAACCCATAAAGCTGCATTACCAGCCCTGGAAGACGGTGGCCATGGACTTTATTACGGACCTCCCTTTAAGCGATGGGTGCGATTCAATCTGGGTAATGGTAGACCCCTTTACCAAGATGGCGCATTTCGTCCCCCTTAAAATCGAGGGTAAGAAGTCGGATGACCTTATCCGCATTTTCGCCAAAGAATACTGGCGACTGCACGGTATGCCTTTGGATATTATCTTTGATAGAAATTCCAAATTTACGAGCCACTTGTAGAAAGATTTCCTCCGTTTGGTAGGCATTAAGCTAAAAATGAGCACTGCCTTCCATCCCCAAACGGATGGACAAATTAAAAAGCTTAATTAAAGCCTGGAAGCCTACTTTAGGTCTTTCGTAAATTACGAAATGACTAACTGGGTTGAGCTGTTACCTACGGCGGAATTTGCCTATAATAATATATCTTCGGCAAGTACCTCCATTACTCCCTTTTTCGCCAACTACGGGTACCACCCAGCTTCCAATAATCCCCCTCTCCCAGGACGAGTACGCAATCCAGCAAGCCAATTGTACCGGCACTGGATGACCCAGGTGCACGAAGAAGCCAAGCAACACCTCGAGAAAGCCCGGGAACGAATGAAGCATTGGGCCGACAAAAAGAGAAGCCCTTCGCCGGTCCTTACCGAAGGACAATTCGTTATGTTAAACGCCCGGCATATAAAAACCCGTCGCCCCGCCAAAAAACTCGATGCCAAAATGCTCGGGCCCTTCCGGATCTTTAAGGTTATTTCTCCTACGGCAGTACGACTGGCCCTGCCTAAAACTTGGAAAATCCATAACGCTTTCCACGTGTCCTTTATCGAACCCTACCGCTCTGGCATTTAGGCACGACCTGACCCTGACCAGGTATTGCGGGAGGCCCCCTCGGTTATAGGAGATTTCGTTGTAAAAAAGGTTATGGACTCCATGGATACAGGCGGGAAGGTTCGTTACCTTGTCCGATGGGAAGATTACCCACGCAAAAAGGACTGGACGTGGGAACCTTGGGAGCACTTCGATACCGACGGGTCTAAGCAACACGTTGTTGCCTTTTATCGGCTTAACCCCGATAAGCTTAGGGACCCCCGCGTGCCCCAAGATATAGGCACAGCCGCATCCCTTAAGCGGGCTTCAAAAGGTCTCGAGACGCGCCCTAGGAAGAGGAGGATAGTGTCACACGGAAGAACCTGTGGACTCACCTAATCGGCCCCACAGAAGGTCCGGGAACCAGTATAGGTGCCTAACGGCCCCGAGGCCCAAAGGCCGAAGGCCGGAAGGGCAGTGTGAATCATGTACTTAATACTTCGCACGGATCACAGGGTGGTTTATATAAACCCTGCCATCTCCTATGTCCTCCATGAAAGATTCCTTCTTCCTCAAGCATCTCTTGAGCCCATAGAAAGATTATCTGCAATCTAGAGATTCTTTCTCCAAGCCGTCTTTGACCCCTTGTTACAGTAGCTGGCCCTCGAGAAGCACGTATACGTTTCGATCCCGACGATTTCGGTGCGCCTAAAGGAACAAAGGTGGTCTAACAAAAAGCTGTACCACGTAGCTAGTTAGCGAGATGAAAAGTTACGCGTTGATTGGGAGAGGAAAATTAGCGCGTTTATTGCCGAAATGTTCGTTTTTTGCGATAAATTTGGGCTGGATCGACGAAATGCAGCGAGGCGTATTGGTTAGGCACCGCGGGGAGTTTTTTTTTACGAACGGCACCTTTTCGATAAAAGGAAGCGATTTTATATTTTGCCTGCGATTTCAATCACCGGTCTCGTTTGCGAATTAATATACGAAAGCTATATAAACGCTAATGGGTTTATTTTTTGGCTAAAACAGGATCTATTTCCTCGTATAAATAGATTCCCTGCCCCCAAAAGTATTTTGGTTATAGATAACGCGTTTTGGCATAAAAACCTTCGCGTCGAATTAGCTTATCGGGAAGCTGGCGTTCTGCTGCTGTTTTTACCACCCTATTTACTAAATTACAACCCGATCGAAGCTTTTTTTAAAAACCTAAAAACGGCTGTTAAACGTTACGGGAAATACGAAAAAAGCGAAAAGATATTAAAGGACGAATTTAAACAATTCCTATTAAATATCGCAACCGCTTAAGGATTTTGTATAAAAGCGATCAAAGGGCATTTCAAATAAGCGAAAGTGCTATAAAAAAACGGCTGGGAAGAAGGCGCTGCAGTTGATTATATGGAATTGTATTAAAAAGAATATGCTGAATTTTTTAGCGGCATATTGAGGTAAATTAACGTGCCGACCTCCAAACGATCGTTAAAAACCTTCCTTATATATTTCGCCCGGGCTTTACATCTTATTACCGGATCGAGCCTTCGTCGCTATAACTATCGTCGTCGGTAAGATTTTAGCTCGAAAAGGGTATCGTTTGTTGCGTTATAGGAAATGGTAGCGGAAGGAAGCTATCGAGGTTGTTGGCATTTATAAAGGGATTTTGGATAGGATCGCGTTAAATAGGAGGATCTACGGGGAAAATTAATCGTAAATAAGCATTCCGCTTAAATATTAAAATAATTAAAGGCTTAAACCTCCTCCCGGCACGGCCTCGTTCACGTCGCCGTCGCCGTCAGCCTCGAAGGCGAAGCGGAAAGCCTCGTTTTTAACGCGCTTTTTAAACGACGATTTAAACGCCCGCACGAAATTAGCCGGTAGGCCGAAAGCTAGGAAGTATGCGTCGGGCATTTCCCAGATACTTTAAATGCTTAATAATCCGTTAAAGAGGTGCTTTAAAAGGCGTTAAACGGTTTTTTGGATTCTTCGATATTGCTAAAGCGACCCGCTAGCGTAAATGCGCGCAAACTCGTCCGCAAACGAATTAAACAGCTTTACCGCAAAGATATTAAGCGGGACTACTGCGTTAAATGATAAATAAAAAGGAAAAGGGTACTAATTTTTTTGGGCAGATTTAGTGCCGTAATGCGACGGCAAAATCGCGACTTGCCCGCGGGAAAGTAGCAAAAAATCCGGCAATCTATTTAAAAATAATTAGAAAAGTAAAGCGATTTCGTTTATTTCGTAGCTAGCCGGCGCGACGAGCGTTAGCGCCGACGAGGTCCCAGAAACGGTTTATTGCAAATTCCGAAATATATTAACGTTTCCTGCGATGCTTTAATGCAACGGTGCTGGCGCTAACGTTGCTTGCGCGTTTGCGGGAAAATCTCGTCGTACTAAACTAGAAATTAGCGAAGTTAATTCGCTTAACGGCTTAGCTATACCGTCGTTGTTAATGTTAATAACGTTATTATAAATAGGCCCGATCTTTTATTTACTACCACCGCCGAAAAGCCGGTAATAGTTTATAGCCGTTTCCGGATCAGCAAAAGCTTTTTTATATACTTCGGCTTGCTTTTTCCAAAAGCTTTCCCGGATATTAGCAGGAAGCTGCTTAAATAATGCAGTTTTAGTTTAAATCGCTGCCGCTTACCGTTAAATTTGTGCTGGGCCAAAAAGGTAATGAACTTTTTTTCGGCCAACGCGCTTAACGAAATACAAAAAAAGCGCGTAGGTATTGCGGAAATTGTTGCAAATTCCTTTCGGCAACGTATATAACCACCTCGCGGTAAGCTCGTAATATAACCGAATTAGCGGATTAGATTGCTTCTTTTCCTCCAGCGCTACACGCATTATATTAGTGGTCGTTTTCCGGGCAGCCAAGGTCGCCGCCGGGGCTATCGTTCTTACTAACCGCATAGTGGATAGGTAATTTCCAAAAAGGTTGCGGGCGTTTAACTTTGCATCGTCAAACACCCTATTTAAAAAAGTAAACGGCGCGATCGAAAATACGGATCGATAGGAAATCGAGCTGGATTCCTTCCGTTAAAGGCGGAAATAATAATCCAAGCTAATCGTTAATTCGCGATTGGCGTATTATATCAGCGCCTTAAGGATATCGTCGCTAAAAATAAAGCTATTAAATTTGACGCTATTAAGCCCTTTATCGCAATTAAAAGTGCTCGAAACGATTTGCGGGGTAATAACGCGAAATAATTTGTATCCGGCCGTCAATTCTGCCTTAAAATATTTCGCTAACGCGTTCTTTACCTCGTTATCCTCTCGGTTTAACCTAACTATACGCGTTATTTTATAAGCCGACGCGAATTCGGCAAAAGCTCCTTCGCAATTAACGCCGGCAAAGGACGTCACGGCAGGTATTGCGAAAGTTAACAGTTTAACGATCGAGCGCGGCTTTACCCAAAGCCTCTTTTCCGGCAACCAAAACGGCTTTATTAAATGCACGGTAACTTTAACCGATACCCGGATTTGCAAAAGCTTTTCCGCTGCCGGTATCGGTACCGCGGGCGTTACGGGCGCTACGAGCGCGCGAGGCGCTCGAAACGTTAGCGGTGCCCTAAAACGAGGTCTTTTTGCCTTAGGCGTAGGTTGGTCGTCCTCCTTTTTTTTAATCCCCCTTACCGCTTTAAAGCGATTCGTTTGCTAATTAGCGGGTATAGTATCGTCGTTAAAAAAGTCGATCACCGGGTGGGTAAGGTACTGAAAAGGCGGGTAAGACTCGGACTCGTTCGTGTCGGAAGAGGGCGGTAAAAAGGATAAGTCCGAAGAGATTACCGCAACCTCTGCTGGTTACGCCGGCGCTTTGCCCTTCCCTTTCACAAGCGCCTTTCTTTTTACAAGAGCTCGTTTCCTAGCCGGCGCTTTTTTGCGTGCCTCTTCGGGTGCTGACTTCTCGGTTTTTGGCACTTCCTCGACTTTAAACTCGGTTTCCGGCGCTTAAACAGCGGGCCCAGCGACTTCGGAGGTTTACGACGGCGTGCTTTTAAGCTTTAGCTTGATCCTCGGCGTAATTGCCCGGTCCGTTGGCTTTATGATCCGTATAAAGCGTTTCGTCGGTTTTTAGGCGCTTGCCTCCTTATTAGGCGCTTTACGCTTTTGTCGGGGGTCCGGCATAGCTACGAAACCCGAAAATCAGCAAAAAAAACGTACGTTACGGAATTAGGAATCGCTTTATTACTTTAATCGCGTTAATTTTGGTCTTTACTCTAGTATTGCTGCTTTTACAACGCGCGTTGGTTGATCCGGCCAGGCCGTCACCTCAAAAAACGCGATTTTCACCGCAAAACGAAGGGGGTGGGTGGGAGTGCACCCTGGTCCGTTGGACCCACTGTGGTTTGGTTCTAAACAGACAGTGGATCACGTCACGCATCACCGACCGTTCCGCCTCCGTAGCCAAGATCCGGCGTTATCCGAGCACGGAACAGAATCAAATGGCTTTAGAATTCATTAATCCGATCAGGCTAGTCAGCATCCAGGCTGGCCTTGTTGTTTCATTCTTGCTTTTCTTTTTCCCTCATACTGTTGCTTTTCCTTTAAAGAGCAGCTCGACTGCCGGCCCAGCCGGCCTGTCAAATCGTCCGCGTTTATCGCTGAGAGTTGCATCAATGCCACGCTACCAGCACCAATCCCATCCTTGGCTTGCGGGCGAAAGCGGGTGAAAATGGCAATCCGTGCAGAGCTCGATAAGGCAAAAGCTGCCTCCACCACTTACAGCGAGTACAAATACGGCACCCTCAGCGACCTGCAGATTTTGGGCATCTGGGACTTTCGGCCCGGCGATGCTGAGAGAACCAACGACAGCCATGCTGTCAAGTACTGGGTCGTGTAAGCCTGGGTTCCACCATCCGTCTGCTTTTTCTTCTTATCTCTCTTGCTGACAATCCTCAATCAAAAGCTTCATCCACGGCGGTGCCTGGCGAGACCCGAGGGTGAGCCTGCGCGCCATCGAGCCGACCATAGCCCAACTCGTGGCGTCGCCTGCCCACAGCGCCCGCATCGCTGGCGTCGCCTCCATCGACTATCGTCTCACCGCGCACCCGGACTTCCCGCAGGACCCGGCCACCACCCCTCCTGGCCAGCTGCGCGATGCCCGTCACCCGGACCACGTGCGGGACGTGGCCGCCGCCATGACCCTCCTGGCCACTCTGCGCCCGCTCACCGGGCCCTGCACCCGCTACGTGCTCGCCGGCCACAGTGCCGGCGCCACCCTGGCCCTGCAGCTGCTCATGGGTCCCCGCGCCGACGCCGCTGTCGCGTCGCCGTCGCTGCTGCCGTTCCCCGCCCCCGCCGCCATCATCGGGTACGAGGGCCTCTACGACCTGCGCAGCATCTGCGCTCGCAAGGGGTACACAATCCTGTTCGCCCCGCCCTTTGGCGACGACGAGGCCGCCTGGGACCGCGTGAGCCCCGCCCTGCACCGCGGGTTCGCCACCGACTGGGCCGCCTGGGCCGCCGCCACCGACGCTGCTCAGGGGCGGAAGCGCCTCGTCGTCGTTGCGCAGTCGCCCGAGGACGAGCTTGTCGACATGGACGAGGCGCTCGCCATGGAGGGCGCGCTACGCGATGACGGCGTGCCCTGTCTGCTGGCCACCGACATCAAAGGTAAGCACAGTGAGGTGCTGGCGAACGGCACCGATGTTGTCAAGGTGCTGGTGCAGACCCTCGATGCGCTCGAGGCATAGATACGGGTCGAGTAGATTCACACTCAGACGGTAGGTGTATCGAGCAGATAGAATCGAGAGATGCCTGCTTCCCTGTCTATCCGTCTGACTGCCTTTCGAGTGGTGTTGATATTATCTAATTACTACCTATATGCCGTATTGATAGGTTGGCGTGCTGTGTATGGACATGTAGCCAAGTCACCATCGCCCCATTGGTCGTCTCGTCGTCGCGGGATCCTGCCCTTTCCATCGCATATACATGCCCCTTTTTACACTAAACCCGGACCCTGACGCCGATCGCTTTATCCATAATCCCATAACCATGCTCTAATCCATCCCAGCTCTTGTAACCCAATCCGTTATAACACCATTGAACTCCTTGCTTTTTATCGTCCCGTCTTGATAAAGACACCCTTCCGTCATTACCACCATCTTTTTTGTTCTTGCACCATTACCCCAGCTCGTACCATTAACACCACTGATGCATATTACACACCCAGCACCTCGGTCTTCTTGGCCGCCTTCTCCGCAGCAGCGCTGCTGGGCTTCGTCTTGGACCCCCACGCCACAAGCCCACCGACGACGGCCAGCGAGCCGGCCCAGATCTGGGCAGGCAGGTACCAGCGGCCGCCGCTGGCATCGACGATGGCCGCAGCCAAGGGCGGGCCAATGAGGGTCGCGAGGCCTGCAAAGGCGCACAGCATGCCGAAGCGCACGCCGACGCGGCTGGGGTCCGGGGTCAGTGCCACCAGGACGGCGGGCCAGATGCCCTGCGCCGCGCCATTGGCAAGGCCGAACACGACGGCGAAGGCGTACATGCCCGCGGGTCCCGTCGCGCCCGCCCAGCCGAGGATGGAGACGCCCGTGGTCACGGCGGCGATGATGAACACGCCCGCCGGACCCAGGCGCTTGTACCGGTCCGCCAAGAAACCCGCCAGGGGCCGCGTCGGGATGCCCAGGGCCGAGTTGATCATGAGAAGCGCCACCGATTGGGTCGGTGCCATGCCCGCCACGACCTCACCAATTACATTAATCTGTTGTGGCGATTGCATCTTGTGAGTACGTGGACCATCATGTGCAAGGAGACGAACGTGAGAAGAAGGGCTTTGACTTACGTAGAAGAAAGCAAAGTATAGTGCGACGAAAAAGAGAAACGACGAGACGACGAAGCAGATAAAGGGGATCTCCTTGAGCGCTCCGACGTCGATGAACGGCTCAGAGCCTTTCTGCTGCTGCTTCTTCTCCTCCACCAGGCGCTGGTGTCGGCGCGGCCGGAGGAGGGCGAGGGCGCAGGCGCAGAAGGTCAAGGCCACGAACCCTGCGACCCTCATCGCCCAGGCGAAGCCGATGTGCGGCATCAGGTGCTGCACCAGCGCGGGGAACACGATACTTCCTATGCTTGTGCCCATAGTGGCTGAGGTCATGGCAACACTATGAGGAAGAAGATGGTATGTTAGACTTTTCCCCGTTGTTTCGCTGGAGACAGGTTCGATGCTGATGTGGGGTACGAGGAATAGGGTAAAGACATGTGGGCGGTGTGGGTGGTGGGTTTACTCACGATCGCTTCGACTCGTCAAAGTACGAGTTGATGACGGCCAGGGTGGGCGGCGTCAGCATGCCCAACCCCAGGCCCGTGCAGAGGCCCTGGGACAGGAAGATCTGCCACCACACGCCCTGCGCCAGGCTGGCCGTGAAGGTGCCGAGGGCGACGAGGACGGTGCCGCCAGCGACAGTCGACAGGATGTAGCCGGCGTCGGAGAGACGGCCCGAGACAACACAGAGCAAATAAGCCAGGAAGCTCTGGACCGCGCCGACCCAAGCCACCTGCGACGCTGGCAGCCCTTGCACCGAGACGTAGTACAGCTGGAACACGCCGAACGTGGCCGGGAAGCCCCAGCCGACGGCGTTGAGGAGCACGCCGGCGACGACCTGCGACCACGCCGCGAAGCCGCCGTTGGGTGGAGGGTCGATGGCCGCTAGCGTGGCCGACGAGGAGGCGAATGAAGCATATGAGGTGGGGGAGATGGGGGAGGGTGTGGATGGCGATGGTGACGAGGGCTCGCCGGCGTCATGGCTGTGGATGCTAGGAGGGTAGGATGGTGTTGGTGTGGCGTCCGAGTCCGAGTCTGCGATGGCCCTGACCTCGACGACCACGCCGACGTCCTTCTTCTCCACGTCTACGGCCTTGGCCGTCTTGGTGAAGCTGTCGCCCATGTTGGGGAGGGACTGGGCTTGGTGATGCGCTCGAGCAGAACCGCTGCGAAGAGGCGGGATCAAAAGAAGATCAAAGAAGAAGGCTCGAGATGGGGAGTCAAGATGAGGAAGATGATGATGGTTCTTAATAGGCACCATGCCTGTTGAGACTGGTGGGAGCCCATCTCTCTTTATCCTTCGGCCATCCTCCTCCCCAACATCGCCCTGATACCTCATCGGGTACTGACTTTTTTTTTTTTTCTCGCCGTCGCTCCTACCACCCCCTCGATGTTCTGCTCTTCACCCCCCTGAGCCCGTTCTCGGCCCACACTAGGTGTATATCGGCTGTGTGTTTCGAGACCAGCACGAGTCCCGACTTTTTTCGTTCCCCCACATTTGTTTTTCCAAGGCCAGGCCAGACCAGGGGGCAGACTCGGGGCAGTGTGCCGCCGCCGGCCAACGGATGACCACTGCATTTTCCGCTTCGTACCCTCCTTGCGCCTCCACATCGCTCCATGATGGCTTCACAGGGAAGGAGCTGGCGAGAAAACAGCGGTGCTGCCGAAGCGGATCTTTTGGGGCGTCGTGCACCTTCCTGCCTGCCTGTCCACGCCCTTTCCTCCCTCCTTCTTCCTTCACTCTTTCATTTCTTTTCCCTGCGAGTCGGTCGGTGGGAAGGCTCTCACATCCCTGCTCTCCACAACCATCTACCTCGGCCGCCGTTAGGCAAAAAGCCGGCTCACGGGCTGGCCTGCTCCATCACGAATTTCCGGAGGGCTGTCGCGCTTGAGCTAGGGGAAACAACACGCTCAACCCTGTTCGTCCTCTCCCCTGGTCTGGCCGCTATTTCTGTTCCTCCCACCCTCCCGTACCGATCTCGCAATCCTGATGCAGGTGATGCGCACACCGGTTCGACGAAATGAAGGTGGGAGGGGGGACGGGGAAGGGCGAAAGGGAGAGGTGACGGGGCCATCATCCGTTCGCGGGATGCGCGTCCACGTCTCTCATGGCTCCTCCCACCATCTTTTGGCGGCACAGATGCAGGTGCGAAAAGAAGGGAAGAAGGCTGGAGCAAAGCACGCAGCGGGTAGCAGCTGATGGTGACAAAGCGGGCGCTTCTCGGTAGCAGCACAAGAGGTCACGAGAGTCGAAAAAAAAAAGGGGACCAAACCACCAACAGAGCAGGGGGGGCGAGCTCATGCCTCACCGGTCCGCCTGCCGCCGCCGCCGCCGCCGCCGCAACAACGAGATGGAAAGGGCAGAGGTGAAGGAGGGAGTCACAGGAAGGAAAAAGGGCCCTTCCCTGAAAATAGAAACGCGTGTGCTGTTTCTAGCAGTATTCTCCACATGGGCTAGCTGAGGCCCCAGCGCCAGGCCGAAGCTTTCCTTTCCCTGGACCTTGCCGCTCCACCCAAAAGCGGTTTCTTTCCCCGAAATTTTTTTTTCCTAGGTTTCTCTCCCCGTGTCCCCTCTCACAATTATCATTTCCCGTCTGACACTCCTCCCTGATCTTCCCTTCTGGCCCGGTCTGGACTTTCTCGGCCTTTGGCGCGCGGACACTACGGCATGTTATGGGGCTAACGCCCTCCACTCCCCAGCAGCAGGGGGCGTGGCTGTTGGAGAAACCTGAGAGGAGCCGCCTGCCCGGCACGGGAAAGACAGCCCATCAGATATGCCCGATATCGCGAGGGGTGTAGCCGCAAGCAGGCGTACCTGGCCAGAGCTCGCAGCCCGACCCAAAAACCTACCATCAACCCACCCCCACCGGCCTGCACCAGGGGTACTAGTAAGGTACGGAATTCAGCCCGTGCTCTCATCCGCTTCCCTCCCCTGCTCGGTATGCTGTACCCGGGTCGCACGCCAGCGTGTGTAAATGCCGAATGGGGGAAATTCTGGAGGCAGGCGGAGCTAGCGTGGGCAAGCGCAAAGCCGACACTGACGACGAGAAAAAGGCGTGATAGTGCGAAAGGATGGAATTTCCGTTTGGGCATCGCCGCAATGCCTGATCCCCACATGCACGCCAGGCCGAAAGCTCCGTGGACGCTAAAAAGAGAAAGGTTCCTAACGCACGTAGAAGGGAAGATGGGATGCATGTCAAAATGGAAGGGGAAAAAAAAGTCTAGGTGGCATGGAAGTTAGGTGTAGTCACCTACGCGCCACCCGACTTACGAGCGGGCTGACATGGCGACCTTGTTTTTACGTTGCTGGTGTTGGTTGGTTTGCTTAGATGGTCGGTATAGGCGTGGACGCGCACGCCTATTGAAACACCTCACCTCACATATTCTTTCCCATCTTCTCCAGCAAAGCAAGCCGCCAAGGTGCTACACGTATCTATCTCCCCTCGTCCTCCCTTCCCTCCTACAGCCGGGATGTTGTCTCCGGCAAGGCCTTCCGTCCCGCTCAGGCAAGACCGATACGCATTGGTTTGTTTCGGCATTCCGTGATGACTAGGTAGGTAGAAAACCAAAAAGCGCGGTGTGCGCCTGGGTCGTACCCAACATGCATGGCCTTCCCTCGGTCCGCCCGGGTATACAGTACTCCTCTCACGGACGAGCAGCCGTGGACAAATCGTCTGGCCACGCGGGATCCTCCCACCTTCACGATGTGGAGCAAAGTAGCTCAGGTCCCCTGCTGGGGGTTTGGGGGCGTGCGACCAGCGCGTCGCCCATGTGTAGTCATGGTGGAGAAGGCCTTGGGCCTCGACCCTTCCATATGTCGCATCGGCTATCGAAAACGAAACCTTGTGACTGATTGGAATTTGGAAGCGGGAGGGCGAAAAGTGGGCGGGAAAAATCAGCTTTGCTGTCAAGCAGGCAAGAGGCCATGAGTAAGTGCTGGTGGGAGGGAAAAGGGTAAAGGGAAGGGGAGAAAAATTGATGCTGGCGCATGGTCTAGGTGAGGTGGTGGTTCATGTTGTGTCGCGGCGGTCAGTGTTGGGTGGGTGGGCTGTCTGCGAACCGCCGGATCAAAAAAAAGGAAAGCAGCAAAATACCAAGGGTCTGGTCTGCCGGGTGGATGGGGCTGCTAGGGCTGCCCATTGTGTGGTGGTGGTGATGGATGGGAATGTGACAGCCCGGCTTGCTTGCTTCCCTCGCAAAAAATAAGGTGCATCCCGTTCCGCGCGCGCGAACCTACCAACGTTTTGATATCCCGACATGTTCCAAGGTCACATTCCAAGGAACAAATGGAAGGAAAAGGCGAATGGAAGCAGCGAATTGGCCAGGAACCAAACAGCATGAGAGCAGCCGGGACCCACCTTCCCAAGACGGATAGTAGCGAAAACGCACAGACGCGTTTTTCTCAAGAAGGTGCAGGTGCAGGTGCCTTATTTCCTCAGGAACCAGTGCAGATTCGGTCCAATGGCCTGTCGCGCGCCAAGCGAAGCAGCCAGCCTCTCGGGATGATGACGTAACGGCAGCCAACGACCACTGACGACCCCTCCTTTTTTTTTTTTCTGCCGCTGTCGCAAAAGCAGCATCCCGACAACACAAGGTACGTACCCCTTCATCCCCCCCAATCAGAGCGCATCGCAAAAAATGGCGTTCCGGACCAAACAAAACGATCGCAGCAGCACACGGACCCAACCTTTTTTTTTTTCTTGGGGACGACGATTCGGCGCGCGGGAAAGCGACCGACAACTGACTGGCTGCCCCGCCAAAACCGAAAAGGGTAGCAGAGCCCGCTAGTCCCAAATAGGAATAGCCGACCGGCACTTTAAGTTGACGTGAGGCAAAAGAGCACACCCCGCGAGCGCGAAGCTGTCGTCGCCGCGCACGACGTCTTGGTAGATTGTGATCGAAGCGGCATTTGACGAATGCGCCTCTATCTTGTGATGCTGGCTTTTTTGTTCTTTTTTCTCTCCGGTAAACGTGCGTATAATGCCAAGCCGAGCTGTATTAACTTGGATATTTCATGATGACTGCTGCTGGGCGACATGAGCGGTCGGCTGCCCTTCCCCGTTTCCAGGCGAACCTTTGAATGCGGATGGACAAGGTGAGCCTCTCGTCCCAATGCGCCGTCTGCCAGTCTGCCACATCGTGAGCTCGGCTCCGCGGTTGGGAAGAGGAGAATGAGAGCCCCAAAGGGCGTGCGCACGCCGCGCACGTTCCCAGCTCCATTGATCCTCGGGGACCTGGAGGCCAAGGCCGGGACAACCGGGGCTAGCCGCCGACAACGGACGCAATGCGGGGGGTTTGGCTCGTGTCAGCGTCAAGCTGGCACCGGCCAATTAATATGGGGCTTGGCGCGCGAAAAAGAGGCGACACGACCGGGCTTGTTTCCCATTCGACTCTTGTTGTGTGTACCAAAGTTTGGGTCTGGAACGTTCAAAAATCAAGATCCAGAAAAAACGAGAATGTCGGTGTGTGCCCACACACTTCACGCGCATAAGTTAGCACGTTGTAGGTACCGTACTTTCCAGGATCTCCTCGCGATATCCACAACTACCCGATTTCCCCGTCGGGGCACACCAACAACCGAGTCGCCTCCTCGGTCCGTCGCAGGTGGTGGCGGGCGAAGGCGAGGCGCCCGCCAAAAGCACGCATCCAAATGTTGCGATAGTCATAAAAACCCGCGTGACGTCCCCCGTGGACACGTATCCCGGTCTCTCCAACCACCCCGACCCGACCTCTTCCCCTTTTTGGTCTGCATGGATGTTCAAATCGTGTTGTTATTTGTCTTTTCTCTCTCTCACTCACTCTCCTACACGTCCTCTCTCACGCTCACACGACGCACGCCCTCTTCCCGCACACTCGCACACGCGTGCTGTCTCTCTCGTGCTACAATCGATCCGAAGCGGACTCGAAAATATCATCTCTCCTGCGGCGCTTAGCAAAAAAAGAAAAAAAAAAAAAAAAAAAGACAAGGAAAATACGAACATTCACAGACGGAGAAAGCAGCAAACAGACACACAAAAAAAGACAAGCCAGCTGACACGGGAAAGCAAACAAGTAGATGAAGAGATAACACGAGGAAATAGAAAAATAAAAGAAGAAAAAAACAGGGAGGAAGAAACCCAAGCGATATATCTCCCAAAACCCGCCGGAAAACCCTTCCTTTCTCTTCCCGCTTTCCCCAGAGAATTCTTTTGCCCTCTGATCCACAACTGCCTGTCCAGGGGAGTCAGTCTGAACGCAGCAAACCGCCCGGATTTTGTGTCTTTTGAGGGGAAGAAAACACAGCCTTCCCCCAAAAAGCACCCCTTGTCGCCGCCAACGAGCAGCCTCCTACCCACCAGGAAATCGACATGACTGAGCAATCTTTGTAGCTACCAATGCCTGCTGAAGTCGTCCCGCCGGTAATGATGTTTTTGGTTTCGTCGACTTGGACAGTTCCAAAGTCCAATGGCTTGCCGCGCTCGAAACAACCATCGTAGTCAGGCCCCAGGGCCCAACCGGTCCCGACGAACACCGTAGTGTCGCCAACCTTTCCCACACTCCGCGAGTACGCCCTTTGCAAGAACCAAAACTTCTTTTCGAGAGAAAAGAAAAAGAAGAAACCTGAGCAATAAAAAAACAGAGACGAACATGACCAGAGAAAAAAAAAGTGTTCGCCAGCGCCCAAAAACAATGATCCCATCCCGTGATTTGTGGTTATAAAGGAGTGGAATGATATCTGTAAGCGGCAGATATCGCCATTACATCCACTGGTAAACACAACTAACGCCTTGGCTCCGAAAGCAAGTATCTCGAGAGCAACAGCAAGAAACGGACACGGGTAACAGATAGAGAAACGAGCCGAGGGGAAAACCAGACTCTCAACTTTTTTGATGGCTCGACGAAGCCACGACAGCTGTCGTGAACCGCGATCCGGCGAGGACATCCCCTCCCAATCCCCGCCATGTGGTGGCCGCGTTCCACGACGCCCAGTTCCGACACCCTCTTCTTCAATTTTTTTTTTCTGATACTTTCTTGATTTCCCGAATATCATGGAAGATCCGACTACTTCAAGACAAGTCCAGCCAGCACGGTTGGCTGGAGAACAAGTCTATCCAAAGAGAGGCGACGCATGAAGAGGAAACGGCTCCCGGAAGCCGCTCACCTCTTCCGCTTCTTGTTCTTGTCCAAGGGGAGCGATGCGATTGGCGGGAGAATGGTAGTAGATGCCGGGGCGATGGGCGCAGCAGGGAGGAGAGTCTGCTGTGGAACGGGGACGGCCGTGGCGGGGGCCGAGACCTCATCCTTCTTGATGGGGACGCCCATGTGGCGACCGTACCGGCCTTTGCGCCCGTTCCCCTCGTCTTCGCTGATGCAGAGCTCGGCCGGGATACCTGCGTCCTTGCAGCGACCGCACGGCCTCTGGCGATCGCATCCCTTCTTGCTCTTGCGGCAGCGCTGGCAGCGAGGCTTGCTCGACAGATCTGGCTGGTCGTCCTCGCCCATCCCGGTAGGGAACACTGCGCCACCATTAGAAGCAACCGATTGCTTGCGCGAGGGCGCCGGCAGCGACGCGGGGGACATTGGCCCGGCGGGCATCACCGCTGGAGGCGCAGCCTTCTTGGTCTTGACCCCAGTCGAAGGCTTGGAGGCCTTGGCCGAAGCCGTCTTGATGGGCTTTGGCTTTGCGCTTGCGCCGTTGGCCCTGGGAGCGTCCTGGATGAAGCCATTGGCCGAGGGCTTGGTGCTGGGCGCACCCATAAGACCGCCCGTCACGCCGCGCGCAAAGTCATTCTGCTCTATGCTCTCGCGATGGCCGACAAGATGGCTCTCGGTGGTTGGGTACAGCTTCTTGCTGGTACCAGCGGCATCCAGCTTCTGTCTCCGCGCCGCGGGGAGCTCGTCCTCGCTCTCGCTCTCGGCGTCGCTGGTGGCTCCCGTGCTGGAGGAGGCGTCGGCCCTCCCGCTGAAGGTGTCGTCCAGTGTTGAGGCCGACGTCCTTCCGTGCGAGATGTTAGACACATCGCCCAGGCGCATCAGCTGTATTGCGACGTCCTTATCCTCTTCTGACATGCAGCTTCCTACTGTCGGATCCGGCGTCGGGAGTATGCCCATGGACGGGCCGATGCCCATGCCGGATGGGTAGCCAATGCTACCGCGGTTGCGACGGCTCTCAGGGCCAGGGGTGACAAAGGCGCCAGGGTGGCTGAAGCCATTGTTCTGGGGCGATTGGAGTGGCCGCGGGTGTGTGAAGGGGTTCTGGCCGGGCTGCACGAAAGGCAGCGAGGCGCGAGAGTGCTCAATGCGGCGGGCAGGAGATACGGAAGGGTTGGAGGTTGCCGCGGGCATCTGTGGGGGCGCGAACAGAGGCAATTCCTGGAGCGAAAAGCATGCGCTGTTAGTAAAACACTTATCCGGCGAGAAAATAGCGCAACCCCGATGTCAACGGGCTACACACCGAGCTCTCGAACTTGGCCCGCTTGCGACGGCCGCCCTCGACAATATTCTCGACGCTGATCTCGGTGGTTCCGATCTGTTCCTTGCTCTTCCCGCATGAAGACCCTGGGGCGCCGTCGCCGCTGCTGTAGCCGTTGATGCTATCATTGCAGCCGTCGCCGCGGTTCTTGGACGACCGAGAGCGGCCCTTCTTGGAAGCGGCGGGGTTCGTTCCGGCAGATGTGCTCCGGCGGCCGCGGCCGCTGTTGGGAGACGGGCTGCGCCTGCGGGAGGTCCTAGATCCCGGGCGAGACATGTGCGCATCGTACTGATGGTGGGAGGAAGGGTGGGAGCCGAAGCCGTCATGATTGAAGTACGGTTGGGCGCCGACGGCAGAATGGTGGTATGAGTGAGCGCCAAAGGAGCCCGAGGCGGCGGTAGGCTCCTCAATGACCCGGACGTAGACGATCATGCCGTTGCGAAAGTTCTCGTAGCGCGCGATCAGCGTGTTGCCAGCCTCGTCCTCAAAGCTCACGCCCTTGGAGCTGGTAGGACTCGAGTACAGGCCGTAGAAGTTCTTGACCGTCGTCACAATGGACTCGGTGGCATCGTGGGGGTATATCTGCACACGCATGGGCAGGCGCGCGCGGTACTGCTCGGACGAGATCAACTCGAACCTGACATTCTTAGGCTCCGGCTGGGGCGACGCCGACGGGCGGCCCTCGTTGGAGCCGTTGGAAGCTGGAGACATCTCCATGGTGCTGGTGGCTCGCAGGATCACGGGGGCGTCTTGGAGCTTGTTGGCGGTCGAGTGCGCTCGATTGCGGCGCTGTTCCTCTGAAGCGCCGGCCTCGTCGGTGTATGGAGGAGAGTATGAGCAAGACTCGGCAGCCGAGATCAGGCTCAGGAATTCCATGAACGGCTAGAAGCCCTCGAGGGTGCGGTGCATAGATGAGGGAGAGCCGGCGACGACAGGTGCTGGCCGTCTAAGAATGTTTGGAAGGGGCAGGCGGTGCGTGGTGGGAGAAATGCGAGGTCGAGGGTCGGGAGGCCAGCGGCCGGTCGGCGAACTTGGGCGGTCAACGCCAGACCACGGGGAGGGCCTTCGAAGAGGTCGCTTCGCACGAAGCGGCCGGCGAGCGCTTGGAATCCCTGTCGAGGAGGAGCGGGAGACACCACTGTTAGCATCCCGGCGGGAATTGCGAGCAGGCACTGGGCTGGGGCGTGTCCATCGTGGATGGCATTGCCAGTCAGGGTGCGACCGGCCAGCCAGACGGACGCAGCGCCAGGGCGACAAACGCCAGCCGGCGAGGCGTCGTGGGGAGCAGCGACGGCACGGGGAGCAGCACAATGGCGTGCGATACGATCGCGTGAAGCGATGGCACCGGGAAGACTTACCAGACAGTTGCTGAATGGCGATGCTGGGCGTCGAGAGCGGTTTGGGGGCGGACTCGCGGCTGTTCAGGATGGCCCGTCCTGGCGAAAGGGTCCAAGGCGTCAGCTGGTGGTGCTGGGGCGAGCGGGAGCCAGGAGTATAAGAGGATTGCGGGCTGGGCGGGCGTGCAGTGTCGATGGGAGGCCGAGGGCTCATCAGAGGGGGTTTGGCGGTTCTTGATGGGCTCTGGACAGAAACAATTCGGAGGTTGTGGGGAGAAGTCGCAGAGAGGAGTTGGGGATGATAGGTTTTGCCTGGTCGAGGCATTCAGGCCAATCGAGGCATGGCGCACCAATGTGCTCCGCTCTGCTGGCCTGGGTGTCAGGCGCTGTGTGGCTAGCTAAACCGGCCTATGCACTGGCACACACCACCTCCAGCAACCTCCCACTGTACATGCTACAGTACTCTGTGCTGCCAGCCTGCAAATATTGGCACGCTGCATGCGTCTTTGACCGCACATTTTTGTTTCTTCTCCCCGATAGCAGATAATACGTGTATGCATGCGTTGGTGAGCGATTGCGCTGGTTCTCCAGTTGCAATGCTCCTTTCCGTGCTCAAGGCCCTCTTGCCGTGGCCGTTTCTTCCATGTCTATCGTTTTCTATAGCCCAACCGCCTTAATCTTCGAGCGACGAGATGCCATGTCTCTGCCCGAGGTTGTAGGTGAAACACCCTTGGATCGGCCAGCTTGACTAGCCCCCAGCTGGCAAGGAGAAGCGGGAAATTTCCCTCACAACGCAGACTGGAATTCGCATATCAGAAACTCTGATGTTCTCCTCTGTCTGGCGCAAAGAGAAGCCAGATAAAAAGTTGGGTAGACAGGCAGGCGAGGCGGGCGCATCGGACCGGGTTCATGACACTGTGCGCTGCACATCTCGCTCTCTCTCGCTGTACCTTCATGTTCCCTCACTCTGCGCCGGCGGCTCACCGTTGCGCAGCGCATCGAGCCAGACCCAAGAATGCGCCTGTCATAGTAGGCGCCCGCGCACAAATGCCCAGACATCCAACGCCCGCGCATCCACACCACCCACCCCGGCCCAGTTTCCAGTGCCGTGAAAGACATCCACACCTTCCCACTGTTGAGGTGCACCACGCAGCACATGGCTCCACTCTGCAGGTCGCTTGCTGACTCTCGAGGGTCGGCGGTCTGGCTTGCGCCATCCATTTGCGACTGGAATCCGTTCGTTTTGATATCGGCGGCACCCATTGACCGACGCCTCGCCGCTCGTCGGCCGAGAGAAAGACGCACCTAGCCTTGGGTCCTGCGCTCCCGTACGGCGCGAACAAGAGCCGTCTCACCGTCGGGAGTGCGAGAAAGCATCACATATACCCTCTGTCTCTCCCCTTCCCGTCTCCCTTGTGTCATTCGATCGTGCCACCCACCACTGGCTCGTGGGATGGGCGGCAGAGCAAGGATGGGTTGCGATCCAGAAAGGCCCAGTCTCGCAGGTCGCATGTACATTGGCTGTGGGTGGGCTCGCCTGTGACGCTAACTTGCTTCTGTTCCCACACACACTCGCCCTCACAAGACACCACAGCGCAGTCGCAGCGCCCCTCGCGAGCGCAACGTCCGCAGTCGCGAACCGAACGTGCGTGCGTTTTCTGCTCCGATCTTCCCATCTGGAGGACCCGGCAGCTCGCTGTCTGTTTTGCGCCAATGCCACTGCGCACGCGTGCCGTTGGCCAGGCCAGACAGTTGGCGCGGGTAGTAAGGGACATGACACACGGATGCTTTTCACTTGTCTTTTTTCCTTGTTGCTTTTTTTCTCTCCTTTTTGTCTTCCTTTCCGTTTTTTTCCTCGCGCTCCTCTATTTTCCATCTCGCCCCCTCTTCGTACCACTTTGGGCGCCGGGAGCGACTCCGCCCAGCTGCTTGCGCTCTTTTTTGGGTTTGTCATTGTGGGTAGACCCTCCATCCTGGCTCTCGCTCGGCCACGCATCCCCGGCCACATCATCAGGCAAAGACAAGGAAAGACAAGGAGCAGCAGTGCGGCACCCTCTTTGGTCCGCCGGTAACTTTCAATGCAAAGAAGAAGAAAAACAAGCACGAAAGCGGGGGTTTGTTTGCGCCCGCGCATCCGCGTCAAGGCCGTGCTTGGGGCGAAAAAAAAAAAAAAAAAAAAAAAAGGGCGACAAAGATACAGCAAGCCACCTCCATTGAGATCGATAGCAGGTACTAAAACGTAACTCGGGCTGGCCACACAGGCCCATGCAAATCGCGATCTCCCCCGGTCCGGTCGCACGCCCACGAAACACATCAACAACAACAACAACAACAACAAACAACAACAACAAAACAACAGGACTAAAACATTGGTCGGCGAGGCCCCGCTCTTGCGCCTTGGAGAGGGGCAGCCGGCCGCCTTTCGAGGCCACGCGGTGGCCGTTTCGGCCACTGGAATCTGGCGACGAAGCGTCCCGAACCTCCCGATCGCAAACAGCTTGCCCAGGGTTCTCTGCCTGCTCTTGTTGACCATCAGGGTCCCCTTGGCTGAGGATGCGCGAGGGCCAATGCCCTCGCGCTTGAGTGGGAGGGGGTGGCCAGGACCAGCCAATGACGTGGGCCAGGGCTGGACCCGACTTTGCTGCGGGTGGTGTGACGGGAAACGCTGCCATCACCCGGTGGCCATGTTTGCAGTATCCGTATGTGTGTGTGTGTGTGCCATCTATGCCTTCGCCGTGCCCGATGAAGAAAGGGATATCTAAATAAAGGGGGATTGTGGCCCGGCAAGAGGCAGAGTTGAACGGGGTTAGGAAATCATTATCCGAACAGACGAGGCAGGGTGCGCACTGGCGGGCGGGGAAAAAAACGAGGTGTGTGGAGGCGGCCGTGATTTTTCCCTTTTCCTTTTTTTGTCGGCTCTCCTGAAGAAAACGGGTACAGTACGAACCGCACAACCTTTCCCGTCGGTCTTGGTCGCCATTGCTAGGTGGCTCAGCGCTGCTGGTCACAAACGGGATATTTTGAACGCTCGCTCGGGTCCCGTCTCTTCCCTCCAGGCCTTTCCCCTGACATGATACTCCCCGCCCGCTATTCCGCCTGGTGTGTTGTCAGAAAGAACCTTTACAGGGTGCGCGTTTCATCACTGGCCAGGTACCCGTGATTAACGCCTTCTCCTATAATAGCCTCCATGCTACTTGTGCCTAGCTCGGCCCCAGCGATCACAATGACCGCGAGTTTTTTCTACCAACTTGCCTCTGCCCACTGAGCGCTGCTTGCTGCTGCTGCTGCTGCTTTCGCGCCCGACGACGCCGACAACGAGACCTGGGGTCCGCAATCAGGCAGTGGCATGTTCAATTCCTATTTGCTCCGCCGAGGTGTTCGCCACATGAGGAGCAGATGCAGACATGGGAGACCCTTCCTCCGCCGGCCATGCGCCGCGATCGATGCGATGGGCGTGGCTGTCGCATCGTGTCTGCCAATCGTTGCGCAAGCGCAAACGCCCCCGACCCGTGCGCAGGCCGTATTCTGTAGGTCGGCAGGTTCCAAGTTGAAGGCCAGACCGGGCCAAGCCAAGGTGACCTCGTGGCCAGGGGACCGGTTTTCGAACATGGGGGAGATCAGCTAGAAAAGGTGAGGTAGGTACAGTGGTGCACTTTCGAGGCTCCATCATGTGCGCGCACTTTAAGGAAGGGCGGTCAGAGAGGATCGCAGTTTTTTTTTTTTCCCCTGCGTGCGCGGGTGAGGGGGGCGCGGCGCGCGAGCACCAGCAAATCTACACCTATCTTTGATGCCAGTCTGGTGTGCGCTGGCAGGGTTTCAAACGCGCCCGACATCCATCGAATCAAACCGCAAATGGGAACCCGGCCGCCGCATTGGCGGCTTGCGCAAATGGGTTCAAAGGATTTCCCAGATGCCCAGCCAAGCCAGCGCCGCCGCGCCTCTCCCCGTTCGGCGTGAACACGCACGATGTGCATGCAGCAGGGTCGGATCCGGATGGAGACCTGGATCTGCCTAGCCCAGGGTGTCTGGTCCTCTCTCTCTCTCGCATCTTCCTAGGCACGTTCCCCAAATAAAAGCCTGCAGTCCGTATAACGGGAAAGAGGAAAGGATATAGGAACGATATAGGAAAAAAAAAAAAAAAAAGGATATAAGAAATAGAAAAAGGATATAGGAAATGGGAAAGATATGGGAAACAGGAAAGGAGACCTAGAATGGGGCCCCCAACTAGCGTTGCCGAAACCGCAGATATTTATTTGGCCGCCGTGCCGGGCTCCTAGCCTAGACTCTGGAAGAGATGCCGCATGATCCTGTGCCTGGCATATCGTTTGGAAGATGGAGGGGAACGGCGGCGAGGGACCAGTGACTTTCTTTACCTGTCTGGTGCCGCCAACAAACCCGGCATTGAGTTCAGATTCAGGTGGTCTCGTCAATTGCCGGGTGTCTTTTGCACCCCCTTGATCGGCACACAGCCAGCTGGGAGCGGCTGGGGAAGATACCAGGGAACACGACCACGGATAAACAATGCGCTATCGAAATGGCGACCGGTAGACTGTCTTGGCCACAGGTACATGACACCGGTGTAGGACGCACACGGAAGAGAGTGGCGTAGATACTTATATCCAGGGTGCCAGGTAGGAAAAGGAAGTTGACTGCTAGCAGTGCTTTTTGGTTGCTTGCTTGTTTGGCTGGGTGGACTTGTCGGGGGAAAGGGATGGAATCCGGGGGAGATGAAGAATTTCAACATGCGTAAGCGACGATTGCTATTGGGGAAAAGGGGAATTAGCCACTTCAAGATAACGGGCGCACAAGGCCAGAAAAGAAAAGCTTGGATGGCGCCACATACACAGAGGGTCAGCATGAGCCCACGCCGCGGACACGAGCGCGTAATAAGCGCCGCTGTTGCATGGGCGGGCGGGTGTGAGTTCGCCGCCATCGCCGCCCAAACCCGTATCTTGCTTCTGGGAGGTGTGGCATGTTCAGATGCGAAATCATCAAGCTCGGCAAGCAGATGGAGCTGCCCGGCTCCCTGCGTCTGGCACCTTGTGAGTTTATGCTGGCCCCCTGCCCCGGCATCACCGGGTGGGATTGCACAATCGCGTGCGGGCGCCCACACGCCTCGTGGCCTGCGCGCGCATGCGAACGGTGCAAAAACCTGACGGCCAGAAAGAGGCATTTACTTTCCCAGGCGGCGAGGGCGGGGAAATAAAAAAAGGAAAAGGACGATCCGGGGTGGGCTGCCGTTGACGTGTTCGAGAGCGAGAAAATCAAAACAAGCTGCTTCAGATCTGGCGGCAGCTCGACATCTGAGTGGCCGGAGTGCGTCGTCTTCGAAACTAGGTGGCCCTGGGCCGTGCCTCCTTGATAATAGCGGAGCAGGCGCAAATCCATCTTGCGTGCGTCCTCCCCCAGCCGGCAGAACAGTTCGGACCGGACAGAAAACACCCCCCTCTGGTCTCAGGGCAGGCGGGAGAACGATCGCATTGCATGGTCCCTGCTAGCATTCTATAGGGTCCAGTCTCTGCGCGGAAAAGAATGGCTTTGGAAAGAGTCACAGGCGGTGGGCGCATTGGCCCGTGTGGTTCCTTGTCTCCTCTTTTTGGTCGGAACCCCTCGTTTTCAGCTGCGGCTCGGTCACGTGGACACGCACCCCACTCGTGTGTGACCCTAACCCTGCGGCGCGTGACGCTCCAAGAATCTTGTGTCCGTCCGCCACGCCGCAAAATAAATCGACAGATACCGATATCAAGAGGGATCGGTGTCCTGGATGAAAGAAATAGCTCAGTTATTTTCTTTCATCTTTTGCTGCCTATGAAGGTGTTGATTCTTGGATTATATCGAAGTCTCACACTTTTGGGAGACGCGACGGGCCGAGTGGGCCCTGCGTCATGGTCCAAATAGGGAGATCTGATTGCCGGGCAACCAAAAGGGCAGGGGTTTCATGCCAAGGAAGCACGCTAGCGGCGTGAGCTTGGGCCAGCTGCACTGGGAAATAAACAACTTTTAGCGTAATTACACCCTCCAAGCAGGAAAGACCACCCCCAGTTCTTTGTTGGGGCAAGTGCATGCGTCCGGGCCCTGGGAAATAAAAACAACAAGCCGCCAGCCGCTGGTGATTTCCCGAGACGACCTCTCTTCACCTTCCACCCGGGCTTTTTTGACGACGCCCAGAAGAGTGCGAGCGTGTGCAGGCGACTTTTATTTCTCTTCTGTCGATTATCTGCCATCGCGTTTTCCTTTTCCTTTTCTCTTTTGGAGCTGCGCAAGATATCCTTGTCGTCTTTGTTCAACTACCACTCTGTTTACTCCAGGTAGCTCTTCAGGGAGCCGCACCAGGAACGAGCCTAATCTCAGCAAACGAGCCCCGACCAAAGCCACAACACGCTCCGTGGCAGCTCGCAGCAGAAATTTTCAACGGTCGGCACCATCACCACGCCCGCGAAGCGATCCAGCCAACCTCCAAGACAGCAATCACGGCTCTAGCAACGGCAACCTTTGATGCAGCGGAAGACCAACCACTCGGCAGTTTGAGAACGCGCACCTTCGACCGGGAAACATCGCAGCTATTGCGCCGCCTCTAATCAGTTCGACACGTTCCTCGCAACCATGGACGCAAGAGTGAGTCTACCCTGCGCTGTCCCATTTGTCGTGGCTGGGGCTGCTTCTCGTCAGGTCCTCAGAGCTCCAGTGTGCTTGTCGGGTACCTGCAGCTCGAACTAAAGCAAGCCTCGAGCTTGCACCGGCACCATTTATCCAATTGAACCTTCCCCAACCGCTCTCGAGAATCACAGATCATGCTAACGAAGCTCCATCAGCCTCACCGCCCGCTCCGCCTCGGGACGGCCGCGGCCCCGGGAAACGAGAACATCGCACCGCTCAAGCAAGCCCTTCACCAGCGGCACAAGTCGACGGGCCAGATCAAGAACGGGACCAGCCTGATCCCCGGAGGCGGTCTGAAGCTGGCTCCGAAACGCGCCGCGTTCGGCGAGGTGAACACGAATGTTCGCGCCATCGGAGTCGATCTGAACTCCAAGAAGGCGCCCATGCAGACGGTCAACTCGGGCAAGGAGAACAGCGGTAGCGGCGCTGCCGGCAAGAACACAGCATTGCAGCAGCCCGCCCAGCGCCTCAAGATTCATGGTTCCACCGTGAATCAAGCCTCTGTCATCCACCTTGCCGACGTCCGCCCGACGCGTCAGTCAATGATTCCCGAAAGCCACAATCCGATCACCCGCAAGCCTCATGTGGAGTCACAGGCCCCGCAAGCAGTGAAGCCAGTTGCCACGAAAAAGACTTCCTTCGTCTACGACGATTCCCGCCACCACGCGCAGGCTCGAGCCATTGACGCCCGCCCTGCCACCGCCGTTGACAAAGACGCAGCTCAACTCAAGTCTGAGGTCCTCGCTAAGAACCCGCGTCAGTACAAGAGCCAGCCGCACCTTAGGACGGAGCAGCCTGCCCTGAGGAGGACCGTGAGCAGACAGCTGGGCGAAGTCAGGGATTTTGCAATCGTTGAGCAGGACGAGGTCCCCGACACACCCTACGAGGACGCGCTCGAGGAGCTCATCGAAGCCAACGAGTCCTGTGGCGGCGCCCCAGTCTCTGCGCCCACCGAGCTTGTTGACGTCAAGGCTGAGCTTATTGGGCGCAGCATGGAGGCTTACGCGCTGGAGCGGGCTGCCCCTGCACCTGCCGCTGCCTTCGAGTCTGAGGACAACTGGGACGAAGAGGACGTTGACCTAGATGAGGACCAGGGATACACAACCGCGCACTCATACAGGTCACATGGTGACAACACGACCCAAGGTCTCACTGTTCTTCCTGCGCCCAAGGTCACCGCTCAAGTCCAGCAGGAGCTCGATATGGCCAGGATTGTCGTTGAGGAGTCGCGTACGTTCGACGAGATCGAGGAGGAGCAGTGGGACGTCAGTATGGTGGCGGAATATGGCGACGAGATCTTCGGCTACATGCGGGAGCTTGAGGTATGCCTTTGTTCCTGCCTGAGTATCCTGCTCGCCCTTGCTGGGCCTTGCTTTACGAGGAAAGTTATGAGCGCTAACCACTCACGCGTCTTGCTCTGCAGACTCGAATGACTCCTGATGCGCATTACATGGACATCCAGACCGAGATCCAATGGTCGATGCGCTCCGTTTTGATAGACTGGGTTATTCAGGTCCACCACCGCTTCTCCCTCCTTCCCGAGACGCTCTTCCTGAGCGTCAACTATATCGACCGCTTCCTCTCCCAGAAGGTGGTGTCGGTTGCGAAGCTGCAGCTTGTCGGCGCCACGGCTCTGTTCATTGCGGCCAAGTACGAAGAGATCAACTGCCCGTCTGTCAACGAGATAATATTCATGGTCGACAACGGCTTCTCGGCCGACGAGATTCTCAAGGCCGAGCGTTTCATGCTGAGCATGCTTCAGTTTGAGCTCGGATGGCCCGGTCCGATGAGCTTCCTGCGCCGTATCAGCAAGGCCGATGATTACGATCTGGAGACTCGCACCCTCGCCAAGTACTTCCTCGAAGTGACCATCATGGACGAGCGTTTTGTGAGCTGCCCACCCAGCTTTCTTGCTGCTGGCGCGCACTGCCTCTCGCGCATGATTCTCAGGAAGGGCGACTGGGTATGTCACATCTTCCTTTGCACCATTCACCGATACCAGGGATTCGACACGGTCTGCTAACTGCTTCTACAGTCCCAAGCCCATACCCACTGGGCTGGCTACACATGGTCTCAGCTCCGCCCTCTTGTGACGCTTCTGCTCGAGTGCTGCCACAGCCCGGAGAAGCACCACCAAGCCGTCTACGAGAAGTACCTCGACCGCAGGTACAAGGGTGCTTCGGCATACGTCCAGGAGCAGATCGACTACGGCTTCACCCTGCCTCACCAGGGCCAGTCTCTGCTGCCCGAGACCCCGACCACCCCCGACGATCTCCTGTCGCACTCCGTGTTCCCCTCGCTCGAGATGAACCGCCTCATGACCATCGCAACCAGCCAAGCATGAGCCGCGACGATACGCATGCTTCCGAACGATACACTCGCCTTTTCCGCCATCTCGATGGTGGCTGCTGGTGACGCAGGCAACAGCGGCACCAGTGGTCATCATTCAACAGCTCCGACACGATTGCTGTGTCCACGTCGCGATATTGCACGGCAACGACCATGACCTGGCGGCCCATCCGGTCCTGCGCGCGCAATAGCTTGCTGAGAAAAGTTTCTCTGACGCGATGTTCTTATTTCTCTTTCTATTGTTTATTATTTATTACGCTACCATCATGGCCGATTACGAGAACCACGACAGCATCCTCCTTGATCATCTTTGCCTCGTCGGGACCTTACTTTCCCCATAATGCTTTCACATTTCACATTCTCCCTGCACACATATGTACTCTCACACTTTTCCCCTTGGGGCTTTCCGTGGCATCTTTGAAAACTCGCTTCTTGGACGACCAGGCGGAGATGGGCACCACAAGAGAAAGGGCAAGCCGCGTCGGCTCAGGCGTCTGTGCTTGACTTGCGAGGAGAGTGGGAGAAAACTCGATTTATCGGGACACTAATTCACCATGGAAGGAGGGTTTCCGAAGGAAAATATGGCGTTTTACGGAGGCGGAGGGTTTGCATTTGACACGACTTTGTTATGTATTAAAGGTGTACTTTCTGCAATGGGTTTAGCCAAGAAAGGGGGAGGTCCAGGCGAGAACAAGTGCGTTAAGTTTTCTGTTCACTTTTTTGACTCTTGATCTTTCACTTTTTCTCTCCTGTTGTCTCTACTCCCCCTTTCTGGCTCGAGTTATCAGGGGACGGCGGTCTGTTTAACTATTATTAGAGATCTGTGGGCATCCGAGCAAAAAATTCGTCAGGTATTGCCTCAAATACATCGGTAAAATGGTACGAAAGTACAACAGACACCGCTTGTCTTTGGCCGTTATCGTTTGTGCTCGCGCAATGGTGAACCGACTGGATGAGCCTTGTTTCCCCACTTGGCGAGGTGACATGCTCGCCCCAGATGTTCAGCCAAGACGAGGGCCCCGGAGGCAGGTCAAGTGATTGTGATCATTTATCATTGGGGAATATGCTGGCAACCTCCACCCGTATTTGGGCACCCCTGGGATTCGGTACAGATTGCCTGTCTATGGGACTCTCAGCCATGCGCAAGCCTAGTGTGGTACCGAAATTCTTCTCTTATGATCATCAGGATCCCGTTCTTGAAGTTCAGGGACCCTTCGCTTCAAAGGCCCAGACCTCAATTTTTCTTCCCTTTACTGACATGAACATGCGCAAGGCAGTGTCGATCAATCCCCCCGTCGCCCGGAGACTGAAAATAAGAAAAAAAAAAAAAAAAAAAAGGTTGCAGCCGCCCATGCAGGGAAACCCCAAGCGCAGTCGGCTCATGGCTGTTGGGGGTTGCCTTGAATAAGGTAAAGTAACTCTAGCTGAGAATGAAAAGCAGCAGCAAGATTGTGAGAAACAAGCAAAAAAGCGCGGACCCCACCCTGGCGGGCAGACGGCGCTCACGATTCGCGCGCAAGGAAGAAAAAACAGAAAAATAAAAAGAAAAATAAGAAACTAGCGTGCATGGGATTGGGTTCTCCCAACCGGGGAGCTAAGCCGCTTTAGGAAGGGACAGCCAGATGACGAGATCGAAATCTCGCATCTTGACCGCCGCCGCCCGCCACCCGCCTCACGGACCAGACCGCGGGCTTAGTTGTCACCGTCCGTGTTGGAAAGGGCGTTGCAAGTGGTTGGTTTTATGGGCATTTGTGGGGGGAAAGAGAAAGAAAAAAAGGTGTCAACCCGTGAGAGGAGGACACCAAACTCAATGCATTCCAGCATCGTCAGCACTGCCAACACTGCCAGCAATCACATTGGTTTCCAAGAAAAAAAAACTGAGGCTGAACTTGAACAGTGTCCGAGATTAGGCCAAATGGCAGCAGCCAACATCATGTGTCCGCGCTGGTTTGCTGACGCTAGCCCCAAAATTCAATTGACACAGACCGCATGTGGGCTAGCCCGGCGGCGCGCATGCCACCAGACCCCTGTCACAGATCGTGCCGCGGTGGCCGAGAACGGAATAGGCGACAGATTTTTGCGACAGCAGGGGAGGGTAAAAAAAAAAAAAATACCTGACTGACGGTGTGAGGCCAGAAGCAGCGCAAATTGTTCTTTTTTTGCTCACAGGGGCTCGACAAACCACCCCTGCGCCCTTTGCTCCTTTTGGCTTGTGCCCTTTTTTCTTTTCGAGATCCTCCTATTCCATTTTGTGCCCTGCATAGACAGACCTTTAGACTGTTAGATCTACACGTAGACTTCTTACCTTGCCCTAGATCGCGCTCCCGCCTTTCTCACTCTGGCGGCGTCTCCTCCCTCGCCCTTCCATCCACTTGTGACTCGTCCTCGTCCCACCGCGAGCGCCGCGCCGGTCCCGGAGGCGTCCCTGCAAATTTCGCTCAACCCACCGGATCCTCCCTCTCTCTCGGCGCTTCCCAAGGGCCGATTCCGAGCCCCCCGTTCGAGCAGCCCGCCTCCATCCCCGGATCAACAACACCTGAGATCCACACCCACACAACCACCCACCCAGCCCTCAAGTCCACCGAAACCCCGGGCCCGTGCTGCCCGTTTGCCGAGCACCCCCGAGCCAAAACCCTCGAGCCGCGCATCGCAATTGGCGACCTGGCGAGACCCCCCACCAAACACCAAGTTGAGCCTCGACGGGAGAAACCTCCGCGCTATATTATAGCATACAGAGAGTCTCGAGACTGGGGGACGCACCGACCGTCGAAGAGCTGGTGGTAGCCACACAGATAAACACGCCGTCAAGATGGCAACGAAAGCGGCGGCGGTCAAGGAGGCCGTCAAGGAGACCCTGATCGGCTCTGCAGAAGAGCCCGCCAAGCTCTCTGCCCAGACCAAGGCGCGCTTCCAGAAGTTCGCCGCCAAGGACCCGTCCTCGGGGGAGCTGTCCATGGGCGTGGAGGAGTTCACCAACGCCATCGCCCCACCAGGAGAGGACTACGTGAGTTGCCCAGACCCCTGGCGCACTGCTGGCTGAGCCCTTCTTGACGTGTGGCTTCCGGTCTCGCGTGTCCGCGGCTTGAGGCGCTGCGGGCACGGAGGGTGAGTCGAGGCTGACCGAGGACCGCGTTCCGGACTGCAGCACAAGATCAAGCGCGAACAGTACTCGATCCTCTTCAGGGTGGCAGACCGCAAGGGCGCCGGCCGCGTGTCTCTGGCCGACTGGGCCTACTTCGAGAACGTCCTCATGAAGCCCGATGCCGAGTACGAGATCGCGTTCCGGCTGTTCGACGTCGAGCGCCTGGGCACCGTTAAGTACGAGGACTTCAGGCGCCTGTACGAGCTCAACAAGGGCGAGGACACCATCCCCTTCAACTGGGATTGCGAGTGGGCCAAGCTGTACATCGGCGACAAGAAGAAGCGCCACAGCATGGACTACCCGCAGTTCTCGCAGATGCTGCGCGGCCTGCAAGGCGAGCGCATCCGCCAGGCCTTCCTGCTCTTTGACGGCGACGGCGACGGCTTCATCGAGCCCGAGGACTTTGAGCGCATCATCCTCGAGACGTCCAAGCACAAGCTGTCGGACCACCTGCTCCAGAACCTGAGCACGCTGTGCAACATCTCGCAGGGCAGCAAGGTCTCGTACGCCAACGTGCGCGCCTTCCAGAACATGATCAAGGAGATGGACCTGGTCGAGCTCATCGTGCGCCGGGCCTGCGCTAAGAGCGCGGACGGCAAGATCACGAGGACTGAGTTCCTGAACCAGGCCGCCAACATCACCCGCTTCTCCCTCTTCACGCCCATGGAGGCCGACATCCTCTTCCACTTTGCCAGCCTGGACGAACCGTCAGGACGCCTGGGCCTGCGCGACTTTGCAAAGGTGCTGGACCCGTCCTGGAGGAGCCAAGGGTCTGACAGGCCGGCGCAGGCTGCCGTGACGGCCGTGGCCGCCGCGGGGCGGTCGACGGCGCAAAAGCTTCTGCACGACGCGCTCGAGGGCGCCTACAACTTCGGGCTGGGCAGCGTGGCGGGCGCGTTCGGCGCCTTCATGGTGTACCCCATCGACCTGGTCAAGACGCGCATGCAGAACCAGCGCGGCGTGCGGCCAGGCGAGCGGCTGTACAAGAACTCGATCGACTGCTTCCAGAAGGTGGTGCGGAACGAGGGCTTCCTGGGCCTGTACTCGGGCGTGCTGCCGCAGCTCGTCGGCGTCGCGCCCGAGAAGGCCATCAAGCTGACGGTCAACGACCTCGTGCGCGGCTGGACGACGGACAAGAACGGCAACATCTGGTGGCCGAGCGAGGTCCTGGCTGGTGGCAGCGCAGGAGCTTGCCAAGTTGTGAGTTTTGTGTTCCAGACGAAGCCAGTCTTCCGAAGTTATAGACCAGCTGACTGACACCCTTGGTTCTCTGGCACAGGTCTTCACCAACCCCCTCGAGATCGTCAAGATCCGGCTCCAGGTGCAGGGCGAGGTGGCCAAGACTGTCGCGGACGCGCCGAAGCGGTCGGCCATGTGGATCGTGCGCAACCTGGGCCTGATGGGCCTGTACAAGGGCGCGTCGGCGTGCCTGCTGCGCGACGTGCCCTTCTCGGCCATCTACTTCCCGGCCTACAGCCACCTCAAGAAGGACGTGTTCGGCGAGTCGCCGACCAAGAAGCTCGGCATCCTGCAGCTCCTGCTCTCGGGCGCCATCGCGGGCATGCCAGCCGCGTACCTGACGACGCCCTTCGACGTCATCAAGACGCGCCTCCAGGTCGAGCAGCGGAAAGGCGAGACGAGCTACACGGGCCTCCGGCACGCGGCCCAGACCATCATGAGGGAGGAGGGCTTCCGCGCCTTCTTCAAGGGCGGCCTGGCCCGCATCTTCCGCTCGTCGCCCCAGTTCGGCTTCACCCTGACGGCGTACGAGATCCTGCAGAACTCGATCCCGTACCCGGGCAAGCGGAGCCACGAGCTGGCCGGCGCCACGGCCGGAGGTCCGCTGCTCGGGGGCGCCGCCGCCGCCACGCTGTCGGAGAAGACGTCGGCCGACTCGAGCCCGTTTGCGCGCAGCAGGAACGCGCTCAAGATCATCCTGGATCTCGACGAGGACTTTGGCAAGGTCAAGGTAGGCGGCGACCACCAGGCGTGGAAGACGCTGCCCGGCGTCATGGGCGGCGGTGCCCGCTCCAGCTAAAAGAAAACAGAACCAGATCCATTTGTTTGGATTTTTGGGGTTTGGATGTGCGATGGGAAAAAGAGAAACTTTTTTACTCTTTGGTTTTTTGCGTCGTTGGCTTTGAGTTATTGTCTTTTTTACGGTTGAGCTTTCTTCTAAGTGATAATCTAGCCCTCTGACCCGCGCGGTTCTGGCTTTTGGTGAGACGGCACGACCATTGGGGGGAGGAGCGGCGAATGGGGAACATTTGATGGACGACGGAAGTCGGTGCGTGCTCAAATCGTACCACCTTGCTTGGCCGTCGGCTGGTGGGACCTTCCCTCCCCCTCACGATCAACGGCCGGGCTCCCGTCGCCCGAACCCTGCCATCTTTTTTCGAGTCGCCTGTTTTTTTTTTTTTTTTTTTTTTTTTTTCCCACACGGTCGGGTCATCATCTTCTTTCCACAGGGGCAGAATAAACTGCCCAAGTTGGAGATACCTTTGTTTAGCATGGGGCGGGACGGGAACATGGGAGGACGGCGGCGGTGCACAAGCGTGAGAAAGAAACACAAAAACGGTCGGGAGGGAGCATTTAAACTTGGAGGCCTTGTTTTTTTCTTTCTTTCTTTTCCTGTCCGCCTTATTTTGACTTTTTCCCCCATTTGATTCGGCGTTGACACAAGGTTGCCTTTTGGGGGTCGCATCTTGCATTTTCTCCTTTCGTCCCCATTCCAGCACATACTCACTTTATGTTCCCCTATGTTTCTTCCTGGTTCATTTTCGAGCTCTAGACTGTATAAGATCTTAGAGATGAGCTTGGATGCTTCTTTGTTGGGGCTATAGTCATAGTTGTGTGTACTAAATAGACCGAACTTGACACTTCTATTTGTTCTTCGTATGGACGATGTTTCCTCCTTGCCAACCCGCGAGATGATTCAATCCTGCGGACTTGCTGCTCAACGATGTTCTGGAATAGGGCTCACACCGAGTTCGCATCGCAGTTATTCCATATCACCACAAAAGACCTAGTCAGACAAAGGGAAGTGCTCAGATAAGACGACGGAGATCCTGCACGAGAAGTGACAAAAGTCATGTCAGCTGTGACACAAATGAGAGAACATCGATTTGGGGCCGGTTTCCTTACCTCCAGGCTGCTTAGCCCGTCGTATGCGCCTGCCTCGGCTTGCGGCGCGATCAGGAGGCCCTCGAGCTTCCTCTTCGATTGCTGCAGTTCTAGCACGCGCTGTTGTCGCCGTCATGCTTTGTGTAAGTCGGCCATCCACGCGAGAGTCGGTAGGGAGTGGTTGACTGACCTCCTCGAACGTGTCTTTCACGAAGAACCGCACTGTAGTGACTTCACTCTTCTGTCCAAGCCGATGGATTCTAGCCAGGGCTTGCTCCTCGACGGTGGGGTTCCTGGGAATGTGTTAGTTCGCTGAAGAACACCGTGAGATCCGAGGATATTACCAGTGAGGCTCCATCAGGAACGCCGTCGATGCCTCTGTGAGTGTGAGTCTGGGAGGCAGCAGGGTTAGCAGCAAAAAAAGGGTCTTATCAATCATCGTCGCGGTTGACATAATAGGGGCATGATCAAGAGATACGCACCCAGCCGCACCGCAGGACAGTGTCAGAAGAAGCACTTTCACTCCTGTATCTTTCCTGAACCTTTTGATGACGCCGTCCCGATGTCGCTGCGCCACCTTGCCATCGAACCGCTCATATCTGATGCCAGCTCGGCCCAGTCCAGCCTGAATGAGATCCAAGGTCATTGTCCAGCTCGAGAAAACGACACTAGGACACCACCGAGTCAGTGATCAAAGAAACAGGAACGCGATGGTTGGTATCTACATCACTGATTCCGATGGATGGGTGAAAAACTTACCTCTTCTTGTCGGTGGGGAGACCGAGCAGCTGTGATATCAGGGCAATGACCTTGCTCGAGAGCTGGCAGTTGGTCATGGCGCTATCCTGCGTTCTTGATGGCCCGTGGTCGGACGGCCCAAAGCCGTCCTCCAGGGTCTTCCAGCCCAGAGACACCGGCGCTATATCGTGCTCCGGACTGTGCCTGCAAGTGACAGACTGATTGCGTGCGACGGCGCTCCTCGCGCAGTCCGCACACACGAAGGAGAAGCACCGGGCATAGTGCGGGCCGACAGTGGCCGAAGGGGCGCCGTCGGTGTCGTCGAAGGCGGCAGTGGTCAGGCTGGAGGACTCTCCGCAGAAGGCGCACGCCACAGGGTACATCTCGCGGCGGTGGTCGAATGCGAGCTGCGCGACGGATTTCCAGTCTCCTGTAGAAGCACCCTCCGCAATACTGTGTCTTGAGCTGTAGTTCAGCCCGAGATCGCAAACCACGCGGAGGGCGTTGATCCTCTGCAACACCGTGATGTAGGACATGGACGCCGGTCTGCCGTCTCCGCCGTCGCAGGCCTCCTCGATCCGGGCTAGGGTCTGCGCCTTGAGCTCGTCGTACAGTTTCCTTTCCTCAGGAGAAAACTCGACCGGGAGCTTAAGGTCGGTTCTCTTTGGTAGTTCGATGACGGTCTTTGGTCGCCGGAGGACTAGCCCGTTGGTCACAGTCTTTAGTCTCTTTGCGGCGTCTTCGACATTTCCTGACTTCCAGAGTCTCCCAATGTCATAGTCAAAGCGTCCCGAGTCGTCATAGGGATGGGCCCGAATGAATTTCAGAAGGCTCTCCATATCCCTGATTGAGTTCTGCACAGGTGTTCCTGTAACAGCCCATCTTGATGTAGCTTTGAGAGCGCATACTGCCCTCGACATCCGGGATTTTGCGTTTCGGATCATGTGAGCTGTTGGGGTCAGTTCACTTTCCAGAAACAAGATCAAGGGCGAAGTAGTGTGATGTGATTTGTACCTTCGTCAAGGATGATGCGGCTCCAAGAAGCTGAGAAGAGGAAGCTTCTCTGGGTTGAATTTTGGCTGCCCCAGTCCAAAGCTACTGTGTGATATGTCGACAGTATGATATGATGTTTTGCTGCCTCTTCGGCGCTGGTGAGTTTTTGGTCTCCATAATGGAGACCCCAGGACATTGCGCCCGGTTTGACATGCCTTGTGTTGGGCGTCTGGGGTTAGTCGATGAAGGAGAATCCGAGGTAGAAAATTGGAGCACATGGCCAACTCACTCATCCAGCTGGTCCTGCCATGTATCCAGCACTTTTTGAGTGGGTTATGAGGTCAGTACTTGGGATGAGGTGATAACGGAAGCCCCCGAGTCGCACGCTGGCATGGGTTTGCGGACTTACAAGGAGGCGGAACGATAATCAAGGTTGGAAGAATCTCCAACTTTGGAGCATCACTGGTATCTCGGAACATTTCGCTATGATCCGTTGCCGCCAATGCTATCATGGTCAGTGTCTTGCCCAGTCCCATCGGATCTGCGATGATGCCGCCACAGAACTCAGGGGGTTCATCGTTATGCCATGTTTGGGATATCCGGTTCACAAAGCTAGAGGGTTACTAAAATGTTAGGTGATCCTTAAGGCAGATTG
>JNVV01000001.1:4273625-4304016 GCA_000733355.1 Falciphora oryzae
CGTTGCTTGTTTGTGTCAGATCCCAGAAGTCCGCCGACTCCTGTCTGAAATCCCACCCAGATTCTCGTCGCAGCAGAAACGTGAGCGCTTGTTTTTGATGCCTAGCAGACAGATGCGAAGCGTCATGTTAGTATATCAAAGCATTGCGCATAGCTTCAAGGTATACACAACTTACATCTTGAGAAACGTCCTGAGGATGTCTTCAGGAGAATGTGATTCGGGGAGATTTTCGTGAGCGTCTGGAATCAGTTCAGGGGCATTGGGATCGGCGAATAAAATAGCTTCGGCATTGGCGCGCTCCTTTGACAGGTCAAAGACCATGGGGCAGCAGTCCAGCGAGGATAATCGATGAGGGTTGCAGTACTTTACGTTGCGGTCGCAGTTTGTTGGGTCTTGGAGGTAGACATCCGCCTGCTGGAAGAAGGCGCCGACATCCTTGCTCATGTCCGCAGGCCCGTAAATAATTAGTGAGAGGGTACATTTCTGCACTATTTCGCCAAACTGGGCCCTGTGATTGGTCTTTGACTGCAGCGTTTGGGAAGGGTTGATGGCGCAGGACATCTGCAGTTCTAATGGTGGTGCCTCAAGCATCGCCTGGACGATCTCGATATACTCGACGGCAAGCTTGCCACAGTAGGCCATCTCAGAAGATCGAGATTTGAAGGTGCAATCCGGCTCTATTGTCACGGGGAAGCCGGCCATTGGTTGAAAACTTGTCGACGGCCCCTTGCAGCTGCCAGGGAATGAGATCTGGGGGGAGTGGTATCTTAGTACCATGGTGCAGCACTGATGCTCTGATGCGGGTGGATGTACCATTCCGTAGCAGACAGTTGTGTCTGCGATATCGTTGCCTTCATTGGAGAGGTCTTTTATGCCTTCTCCATGTTCGTTGGCGCTGGTTTGCACCGCCACTTCATCGGGGCCGAGGAGCGATACAGCATTGAGCTGGCCAATATCTAGGCAGTCGTCTAGACGGGCATCTAGACACGCGTCATAATCCCTCATGGAGCTTTCAGAGGCCGGGCCCCCGTGCCAGGCCCCGGTGACGCCCCAACTGGTGCAAGCCAGCCCGCCGGCGCCTCTCCAAACCGATTCGACGCTAGTTTGCACCACCCCTTCCAGAGGGAATGAGGTGGGAAACGTGGGTTGTCCATAGCCTTGCACTTGCCGGCGCGGGTTCGCGTTGGTGTGTGTTAGAGTAGGGAGCCCAAAGGCGCCCTGGGGGAGAAACGGGTTGGCCGCCCATGTGGATGGCTCGTTGCATGTAGTTGTCGTTGTTGATTCTGACCAGGTGCTCCTGAGAGGAGGCGGGGTTCTGGCGGCCTCGTCCTGGCCATACGGCCATTCTCGCTTTCGTTGAGAGGAAGCCATCAGAAGGTAGAGCTGGTGCGTCGTTATATTCTCGTGCGCAGAGTTTCTTTATTTTATTTCTTCTTACTGCTGGCTGAAATATCAGACATCCGCATCGTGTCGCTCATCTCGTCAGGCGCGATGAAGACTGGATCGAGAGACGATAGCATCTAGCGGTCTGGGCTGCATCAGACGCGGCAAATACGGATTCATTATTGGCTGCGTGTGCATGCAGCAGGAGGTGGCTGTGTCCCGGGTCGTGGCTGCCTCCAAAGACGGGCGAGGCACACTAACATCCACACATGAAAACCGATTGGGTGAGGCCGGCTGCTCCTTGGGTTGGAGTCCGCCCAGCCAGCCTGACCTCGATTGGATCCATGTAATGGATGCCCAGCGTCGCTGTGCTGTGTCTAAAATTGCCAGGCTTGATCTTTATCCTGGCGACAGCAATTGCAACTCTCCATGCAACCCAGGCGCTGCCCTCAATGCCGCCCTTTGTTCTGAGAGCTTGTGAGCCTGGCCGAATCGAAGCCAGGCTCATGATCCAGGGCGCATTCGAAGACCTACGCACATTGGTTTGGCCAGCCCATACATCTGAATTTGCCTCGACCACCCTCCAGGATGTTCGGACAGCAGCGATTGAGGTCGAGCGGGAGCTTGCGGCGCGCCAGCTGCTTCGAAACACGCGCCGCCTGGATGCCTTATTCCGAGGATTAGAGCACTACTCCAACGTCGTAGAGACTCTTTGCCAAGGGACCGACCATCTGCCCTGGATCTGGGCCCCTGTCAAGCTCGTCTTGAAGGCAAGCCGCTCCCTCAACTATCCAAGCGTCCCAGTATCTACTGACCACAGAACCGCCCCTGCTAACTTGTTGGGGAATAGATGTCATCTGGCTGCATCGAGGCATTCGAGAGCCTGATCAAAACCTATGCGCAAATTGCTGAGCACCTGGGCAGATTCGAGCGCTTGCATCGTCCCTTCAACGACAACCCGGACTTCCACCCGACATTTGCTGCCTTCTACGTGGAAATACTCGCCTTTCACAAAATCGCCTACAAATTTGTGACACGTCGCTGTAGGTAGCAAACAGTACACCGGGACTAATGGTACTTCCTGAAGGTGGACTGATTGTTTCCTCTGCTAGGCTGGAAGACTATGTTTGCCACATCATGGGGCCGGTCTAAGCAGAAGCTCAACAATATCCTCGAGGATCTAAGGAAACACGGGGAAATTATCGACGAGGTTTCCAGCGCGCGCATTGCCGAGGCCAGAAATATGGGACAAGAGCTGCAGTCCTGGAAAGAGGTCACTCTCCACCGGCTCATGCAAAGCGAGAAAGAGCAGAGTGAGTGCCACTTGGAAAGAATAACCTCGTGGCTTGGAATCGACGACTCGGACCAAGCCTCTCTTCGAGACTCGCTGGTCGGGGTCGGCTTAGAGCATCCGGGCACCGCCGACTGGATCTTGAAGCACCAAGACATGGACTCCTGGATTCAGCCAAATGCCAAGAACCCATTCTTGCTTCTGAAAGGGGGCCCGGGGACGGGTAAAAGCGTCCTCAGTGCCAGGGTAATAAGGTCCCTCCGGGATTCGGGACGTTCCATCGTGCTCAGCCATTTCTGCTCCTATTCGCCCAGCGCAACCACTCGCTACGACGTTATGGTCAAATCACTCCTACTAGGGTGCGTAAAGGCCGACCATGACCTCGCCGCTCATATATACGATGAACACGTCACTGGCAAGCAAGCGAGCATAGGCCTGCTTGAAAAACTTCTGGAGACAGCCGTCGAGGTCATTGGAGACAACGATGCGGTCCACATAATACTCGACGGCGTGGATGAGTGTCTTGCGGAGACGCAGCGCAAAATCTTCCGACTCATCGACAGGCTGGTCACCAATGGATCTGTGTGCAAGATTCTGGCGTCAGTACGAAGTTCCATGGTCGTCCCGCACGCCAAGCTGCGCAAGACGGCATCAACGGTGTCTTTATCCGAGGAGAAAGACTGTGTAGGTGAAGCCATACGACACTTCGTCACCACCGCTTTGAGGAACATGCATAGAAAGCTATCTGAGATGGGTCTGCCCGATCAATCCGTGCCAGAGTTAGCATCCAGAATAGTTACCAAAGCCGACGGTAAGCTATAATCAGCGTGAAGCTGACTTGTAACGCGATATCTGACAGAGCAAGACGGAATTTAGGCATGTTTCTCTGGGCTCGTCTCATTCTCAACTACCTCGACGCCAACTTCTTCTACAGTAGAGCCGAGTTCACCGAGGCGATAGAGGCCATCCCGCAAGAGCTCTCCCAGTTGTGAGTGAGATTGACATTCTGAAGGGAATGGATTCTCTAAGATGCACTGTTGGAATCCTCACTAGGAAATAGTCACTAATCCTTTCCATATAGCTACGAGAAGATTTTGTCTCACGTTCTTTCACGCTGTGACTCTCGCTCGGCACATCGCCTTAAGGGCATATTCGGCTGGATAGCGTTTGCAAAGCGCCCACTCCAGATGTCGGAGCTACAGTCTGCCCTGCTATTCGACAGTCCAGGCGACGTTGCTGACCGTCCAGTGCCGAACTACGTGCTCGAGGCGTGTGGGCCTCTGGTTGAGAGGCGAAAGGATTCGACCATATGCTTCATCCATGTATCAGTCAAAGAGTACGTTTCACCCTATGGGTACGGGATATTCTAGCGAGAGCCGAATAAAGCCTTACTAACGCATATGTTGAACCCATCGTCAGATATCTCCAGAGGAACGACTGCGTCGAAGCTGTCCGCCTCTCGCGACAAACCGTTCTATGGAACAACGGGCTCTCATCCCTGAGGTGTCTTCGGAGAGCATTTGAAGTATTCGGCCCGTCAACCCCAGAATTGACGAGAAACATCCAGGCTCTCCGAGGAGTGTGGGCATTTTTGCCTTACACGAGGGAAACGTGGTTCCGGGAGCTGCGTGAAATGGCCTCTGTACCGCAAGAGGAGTGGAACCCCTCGTTTTGGGATCTCGCTCAGCAGCTATCACAAGTCTTGGCGGCATCGCGGCCGGGCCATGCCGTACGCCAGGCCGGAGCTTCCATCCCGGGGCTCGAAGCTATTCGATCACTTGACAGTCTCTGGTCTGAGGCCGCCGCCAGCCTGGTAGCCGAGTCTAAGGGGGAGATATTGGCAGCGGAGACAACCGATTCCGGTAAGTTCGCGTTCGCAAGGCCACACAGTACATACAATGCTAAGCGAGGGACGCAACCCTAGATTGCTCCAGACAGCCGCAGAGCATCCAGGACATTCACGCCAACTACGAGTGGGTGATCCGGCAGCTGATCAGCATCAGCCACCACCCCGACATCAACGCGTCGGAACTCGAGCACTTTCGAGAGAACTTGACGAGAGGCGCCTACGCCTGCCGCTTCCCTTCGTGTGATGCTGCTACCAACAAGTTCCGGAGCACCAGTGAGCGTGCTGCTCACGAAGCCACCCACGCACCGACTTTTCCATGTCTCGAGTCTGGCTGCCAGTACCCGCCATTCACATCTGGGAATTCGCTGCGTAAACACCAGTTGGAGATTCACGAATTCGGAGGACTCCGAAACGTCAATCGAGATCTTCTGAAGCAGGTCTGCCCAGCACCGATGCTAGATCGTGTGAAGGTCAAGGCCGTCAACGGTGTCATAAAGCTCAAGAAACAGGCTCCCCGGCATAGTAATCCGGGTAACTGGAAAGATGGCGGTATTATTGACTGTACGCAGCCCCCTCCCCTCTCTAGCTGGACACTCTCCTCGGGACTTGTGATGGCTGATATGGGATCACCTCACGTAACTTGCAGCCGACTCCAAGGAGTCCAAAGCAAATTCCTTTAGCGTGACTGCGGCGTCTCCGGGCCCAATAGTCAACCTCCTAGACGACAGTGCGCACGAAACCTTTGCGACCGGCTATCCCTTTGAAGATTATATGGATATCACGCAGTGCAAGCACTGCAAAAATAGCATCCTTGCAACGGCCGCCAAAGCGCACATCGCCGACTGCTTGCGGCTTAAAAAGGAAAGGGCGCAGCGCAAAAAGGAGGCTCGGGCGGCCCGCGAGCGGGCAAAAAAGCGGAAAGCCGACGAGGACCCAAAGGACGAGCTAAAGCTTAAAGTGGCGAAACCCAAAGGCCCCGTCGATGTAGAAAGACAATGTGGTGTTATCATACATACGGGCCAACCCTGCGCGAGGTCTCTTACGTGCAAAACCCATAGCATGGGTGCTAAGCGCGCGGTCCCTGGGCGGTCACTGCCGTACGATATGCTGCTCGCGGCATACCAGAAGAACCAGGCGAAGCAGCAGAGTAAGTTTCCCAGCCGGCTAAGTTACGTCGGCTACATTTACAGCCGGAATCAAATTGCTAACTGGGTTACATGTTTTTGCAGAGGCGGCACTCGATGCCAACACACCCTTGGAAGACGAGGACGAGGAGACGGATACGAAAGCAGGAAACGGCTTTTAACAGCAGGAGGAGGGTACAAGTCGGCAAGAGAGGAAAAGGGAGGCTTGACCGAGACCACCCAATCATCCCGAGACGAAATCCATAACGCGGATCATAAGCCGCTCCTCGACTGGTATCTAAGTCCGGATGGACCCTGGACAGCCGGCAAAACAGCTGGAGCGGGCCAGGCACCTGAAAAGCCGCCAGAGGAGAAGGCAATGGCGGACGTGTTCGGCCACCAACCGTCCCAAGACAGAACCGATACGGCTATTAATCCGCTCCTCGAATATTTTATGCAAAATGGGCCATGGGCGGGCTTGGGAGGCAGGGGGCTCCGGCCCCCTGATGAGCCGCCAGAGGAGAGGGAGGTGACGGACGTGTTCAGAGACCAATTATTCCGTCCCGGCCTCGCGATCGTAGCGTCGGCACCGTCGCCGGACACAACAAGCAGCCAACAAGCAGCCTCGCCAACGAATGAGCTCTTTGCGAAGAGGCTCCAGGCCGCCAACAGCCAGCACATGTCGTCCGTCACTGGTAGCATGTCGCACGACCGATCCCCTTTCAGGAACGGCACGCCGCTGGCGCAGCCCCACAGACCAACGGAGCACTCTGATGGTCCCATCGTCCAAGAGGACAGCCGAATGCAGGTGGGACGCCGAGTCTCCAGAGATGCAGAGGAGGATTTATTGCACCAGGGCCGAGTGCAAGAGGGAAATCCAGCAGACGCGCATCTGCATGGGGAATTGCGGCCGCAGCAGCGTCAAGGTGCAGCAACACCACCGCCAGCGGTAGAGACACGACAGCCATCTGCGCCGCTACCGCCACAATTGGAGAGGCACATAACAAACGCGTGGCGTCAGGTCTGCGCCGATCAGCCTATAGCGAGGTATGCCGATATGTCGCTTGCGCGTGACTACTTCCGGGATATGTTACCAATCCTCGTAAAACAGAGCGGTGGGATGGGAATAAGGAGCGTAACAGATAAAATGTTGGCCGATCTTGGTATTAGAAGCGTGAGCTTGGCAGTGTTCAGCAATCCCGACTTTTACAGGCCAAGGGGCGGCCTTGACCTCGGTAACTCAGCGAAGAAGGGAAGGCCAACTTCGGAGGACATACAGTCTTTGAAACAACAGTGGGCTTTGGGGGTGAGAAAGGTCCGAAGCTTCACTGCAAGATAAGCTATTAAGAGAGCCCGGAAAGCATTGTCTGGCTTCGATGGCGCTGGGAGGCGCTTGGTTTTCTCCACAGCGGGCGACTGCAGATTCTGAGCGCCGAGGCTTTGCTCGCACGCGCTACAATCCCTGGGGAGTGAGGCAACACACACACCGACCAATATCTTGAATCTCGCCGTGGGAGAAGGAAATCAGATAGGGTCCGCCCGCACTAACATAATGCGTGACCCTGATGCGTCGTCGGCCCCGATGAAGAAGGGCACGACGGGGATGATGATGAGGGGTCATCGATCCGTCACCGGCAGAGTTAAGACACAAGTCACGAAGGCGCCATAGAGAATGAGTGTCTCTGGGAATAGAACGCCTGCAAAAGCTCTAGGAAAGTTCTGAGATATAATGTATAAAGTATAAATAAACCGATGGCTATATAGAGCAAACACGACAGAAAATCCAACAGACAGAAAGAAAGACCAAGAGGCATTCTTGCCCCTCCAAGGTCAAGTAGGCCCTCCCTGAGCCTGGGTATTACTACTAGTGGGAGACCGCTCTTCGCAGAACCTTGCCGCCGACGGCGTCGACGGGGCCATGGTCGTGGCCTCGCTCGCCCTCCTATCGTCGCCATCCCCGGGCGACCGTCCCCCCTCGCTCTCCCGCCCGGAGCTCCCGATGCCCCTTTTTAATCTCTCAATTATGCCTCCTCCCCCGTGTCCTTCCTCCACGGACGGGCCGCCCGCCGTCGTCGCCATGGAGAAGTGCCTGGACCGCCGCCTGCGCGCGAGCAGGTCGTTGACGTCCTCCTCGGCGCGCGAGGCAGCGTCCGGCTCGCGGTCCTCGGGCCTGTCCTCGCCCGGGTCGACGAGCGTGCGCGCGTCGCGCGAGACGCCCAGGAAGACGGGGTACGCGAGGGTGAGGCACGTCAGGGCCGCGACGACAATGAACGCCGTCTGGATCCCCGCGCCGGCGCTGACGATGGCGTGCATGACGAACGGCCAGAAGGCCGGGCCCGACGCGCCCATGGTGAGCCAGGCGGCAGCGAGCTTGGTGCGCCTGCCCTGGCCGCGCAGGCCGAGCGAGAAGATGAGGGGCCAGGCGGGGCCCTCGGCGAGGAAGAAGAGGACGATGGGCGCGGCGATGACGTCGGGCGGGCTGCCGCGGCGGAGGGCGATGATGGCGACGGCGAGCGCGAGCTGCGCCGTCACCGTGGCCGCCAGCACGGTCCGGGGCGTCGGGAGGAAGCGGGCGCGCGGGTGCCGCGCCGACAGGTACGCGAGCCCGCCCGCCGCGAAGCGGGACACGGCAAAGGCCGTGTGGGCGACCACCATGTAGTTGGACACGGACAGCGCCATCATGTCGTCCGGAGAAGGATTTTGCAGATCGTTCCCGGTGCTGCCTGACGTGCCCGTTGTCAGTGCCGAAGCCGCCGGTGGCGTAGATGGCGGTGAGACACTGAAGGCATTTTGTGGCGGCAACAGGGCTAGGACGAGATCCTTGAAGTAGATGCTCATGCTCTCCTGAGCGGCCACATATGTCCACTGTGCGATGACGGCAAGTATTATGCAGACGGTCGCGAGGCGAAGACCACCGATGCTTCGCTTTTTGGGGTCCACCGGCAGCTGCTCGGCCGCCTTCTCGAGCTCGCCGTCCGTCACTTCGGGGATGGGGATGTAGTAGAACAGCAGCGCGAGGGCGACGCAGAGCAGGGTGACGGAGAGGTAGGTCCACTGCACGTCGATGAGGACCAGGGAATCGGCCGTGTTCTGGCGCGACGATACGCTAGAGAAGTAGACGTGCTGGGCCAGCAAGCCGCTGAGCACGCTGCCGACGGCCTGGACGCCCTGGGCCAGGCACAGACGCATCTCGGCGTAGGCGGGAGGGCCGCATAGGGCGAGGAACGGGTTGGCGGCTGTTTCGAGCACTGCCAGGCCGAAGCCGACGACGAAGTTGCATATCATGAAGCCCGGGAACGAGGCTAAGACTGCAGCAGGCCAGAACATGATGGTGCCGACGCCGTAGATGCACAGGCCCAACATGAAGGTGGCCTTGAAACCGCCGATGGACTCGTGCGAGGCGTGGTGCCTAGCCGCGCCGTGCCGTGACCGGTGGTGTTCGTCATGCCGTAGGATCCAGACACCGACGACGAGGGGTCCAAAGAAGTAGCCGCCACCAAAATAGATGCTAGTCAGGCCCAGCGTCATGGTCGTGCTCATATCGGCAACCATGGCAGCGACGTTGTTGAGAGTGCCGAGTAGGCCATATGAAACCCCCCACATTAGGAAGAGGACCGTAACGAGCGTGCAGTATTTCCACGAGTCTGACACCGACGTCCGGAGCGCGCTTTTGGGTCGCTTGATGTTGACAAAGCCAAAGTAGACCGATGTCTCGTAGCCGTTAGCCGACCCATACGTCGCCACCGTCCCATGGTGACGCTGGACGCGCCTGATGCTACTGCTGCTATCCCGCCTGCCAGGCCCAGTCCCTGAGGCCCCAGGGTGCCCTAGGAAGTCCGCGAAGGTAAGTTGCTCGTTATCATCCTGCTGCTGTTGTTGCTGCTGTCCATCGCCTGCCCTGGGGGAGTTGCTGCCGCTGCCGTTCGGTCGCTGGGGATCGTGCGAGGTCGGTGGCACTTGCAGACCGTTGGAGGCACCGAAGGTAACCTGCCTGGGGGAGAGGGCCACGTCCTTGTCCTGGCTGCGCTGGGTCGAGCGGCTGGTACCGTCTGGGTCGACGAGCATGGCCGGGAGGATCCTCATGATAAGCGGCTTCAGAGTCGGGATGCACGCACAAGCGATGCCCACGTTGACCTCGACCGCAGACCACATGAGGGACAGCGAGGCGTTCCAGCTGAACTCGGGTGAGCCGCCGTAGATGGCGTTCTCGTCGGATGACGGCGTGGTCGGGACATAGCTGATGGCCTGCTGTAGATAGTAAATCCTGACAACATCAACGATGGTGACAAACACACCGAGGGCGAAGGTGATGACTAGAATGGTCTTTTGGCGGGGAGGTAGCCTCATGCTGGTCAGGACGGGCATAGGGAGGGTCAGGATGGCCACATCGGTGACAATGTTGATCGGGGCGGAGCATATGAAAACGGTAAGGAGGGGGATGCAGACGGGGCGGAAGGGCACGTCGTCAAAGGCGGCGTAGATTGGTTTGCACTGGAAGATGTTGATGAAGGTGAGGATGGTGCCGGCCAAGTTGACGATGGCAAGCACGACGTACGAGGCCAGGCGGAGCAGCGGCTTCGTGTTCTTGGATAGCCTGAGGTAGAAGATGAGAATTGAGGTCTTTGTGGCCATGAGAGCCGGGTTGTAGAGGATGGAGAAGGCATATTCGGCGCGGCGCAGACTGGGGCGGTCCTCTGGGCGGATGTTTTCGTCGTAGCGACCCAGGCCCACGCGCGTGCCCCAGCTGATGGCAAAGGAGAGGCCGAAGGCGAGGAACCAGGCGACGACGACGGAGCCGTCGTCCCAGCTGAAGCGGCGCACGATGCCGATGCGGCTGACCAGCCTCGCAATCACAAACACGCTGGCCAGGCACAGCGTCGCGACGGTGACGCCGAAGACAGCAGGGCCGCGGTCCGGAACACCGTTGACCTTGACCGCGAAGCCTAGGCCCGACATTGCTGTCTGGTGACGCGCCAGGGGCGCACGAGTCGTCGGGCGGGCGAAGAGACCCTGGCTCTTTTCACGGTCGGGAGAGCCCAGGTCATGTATTATTTAAGAAAAGGGAAATTGTGGTCACCCCGAGGTCCATGATAGCTAGCTAGCTCCTAAGGGGCGACGGCATGGAGCAGTGAGTGGGTGCGTATGGCGTAACCACGGGACGGGCCTCCTGAGGTTCAGCGAACTAGCAAGGGCCGGTGTGGCGGCGTCGGCGGGTAGTGGTGTGCGTGCCGGGGCCGATATCTCTCGTGAAATTGGGGTCGTTTCGATCGTGCCTCTATGAGCGAATCTGCGCCACGGGCGAGAAAAAAAAAAAAAGGTTCGGGGGCCTGGGCGTGGTTTGCTGTGCGGGCCAAAAAGTTGGAGCTCGCTCGTTCATCGGCAGCCACGTCAGCTGATGGGAGGGCAGCTCACAGGTCTGGGCGATGGCCCAGAGCGGTAGGAAATTATACAGGAAATACGTCTAATGCAGGTGGCGGCCAGGGGATGACGTTGGAACCGTGTCCCACGGGGATGGGCTCGGATGGGGGCAGCTATGGGACGAAAGGATGCCGACTCCCAAGACAAGTGCTAAACCAGCCCTGACCAAGGGACCCTTTCTGCAAGGATGGCAGACAGGCCTTGTGTTTCTCCTGGGGTCGACCCCGCTCGTGTTTCTCAGCGCCGGAGGACGGCAAGCAGCTCCTTCGCGCACGAAGGGAACGGCTGGAAAGGCTATCGGCAGATGGCTGAAAGCGTGTTGGGAGAGGTGGAAGGGGAAGAGAGGAGCTTTAAGGTTGGCCCTAGTTGGGCCCTGGAGGAGGAGGAAAGGCTTGGAGACATGCCCCAGATTCCAGATCTTGGATCTGCCTGTGGTTCGCGCAGGACGAAGAGTCCTTTGGAACCAAGGGACGGGGAGAGGATGGGAAAAGCAAAGTTAAAGAAGCGGACATGCAAACAAGTCGGCAAGCCGTCTTGGACCGCCAGGTTGGAGGTGGAGGGCACAGGGTTGTGGCCCCTCCACTTCCCCGGTTATTACTATTACTATTCGTACTAGTAGTTGGGCGGGCGAGCTTTTTTTGCGGGATAAACAGACCCAAGAAAGAAAGAAAAAAAAAAGCCGTTGTTGCGACCCATGGATGGGCGGCTCGAGGGCATCCTTCCTCCGCAACCCGGCTTTGTGGGATCTTGGTGGATCAGACCAAAAAAACAAAGGCTGCGACGCTGACAAGGCGCGTCGCCCGGCCGGCAGAGAAAGGCGGCCCAGAAGCCAGCCCCGCAGTGCTTCCAGGATGCGGTCATGACATAATTGCCCGCCCAATTCTCCGCGTGCTGCCAGACGGCGCCATGCCAGTCCGGGGCAGTCGTAAAAAGTCGTCAGTCTCGTGTCGTCGGCACTCGGGTGGCACGGTCTAGCGCCAGCCACAGCCCAAGGGCGCTACAGCTGGCGCGACGTGATTCGCAGCGCGCGACCGCCCCTTTTGGTGGGCTGCTCTGGGGAAGAAAGTTGACTCGCCCGCTCGTGCGATTCAGAGACGCACGAGCCAATTTCCCCGTTGGCCCTCCCTAGAAGCGATTGGGAAAAAATAAGAGAGGGAGGGCATGGTCGGTCAGCGGAAAAGGCGGTGATTGTCGGTGAGCGAGCATCATGCTTGAGTCTGCACGTGCTGCCATCGGGTGTGGGTGAGCGAGAGAGCCTGAGTGTGGCAGTGGGTGTGGGTGCGTTGTCGGTTCGCTGCCCATCCGCCTCGCGGGGGCGAAGAAAAAAAAAATATGTATTCATCGTTCGTCCTTCGTGTTACGGCAGCCAACAATGCGTTGTATGCAGGCGCAAGGGCAAGGGTCCTCGGGCGCCGGGCGGCAAGCAATGTGGACTCGGCCAAAAGTTGGTCACGATGGCTGGCGCCGCGCTCTTGCTTTCCAGTCGTCGTCTTTGATCAAAATATGACGCATCAATCCATTTGATTGCCTGCAATGGTCACACCAACCAGCTCAAACTTTTGACCAAGCGGGCACCCGCTGGGCAGGGACCACGGGCACTGCAAGCGCCCCACAAATGCCTTACACAAGGATTACCCAGTCAGGACCGCACCGTAATGGAAATACAGGCCCTTGGCCGCGACAAACCCGTCGACATGACCCGACAGACATGAATAGCGACACGAACTCGGAGACACGAGCCAGGCCAGCATGCATCACCCACGCAGCGGGACTGTCGCGTCACATGGGATCTGCCGCCTTTCGCGTTCCGAATTTCACCGTTGCTCGACTGTCAGGCGATAAGCTTTTTGCGGCTCTGGCCGTGGCCAGGCCTAGAACGCCCACAAAGGGGATTCACGTTTGCCGTCTAGCCGGCGCAAGTTGTGGCGCGTTTCCTCTCCATGTTTGCGTCGCGGTCCGGCTCGGAGATTTAGTAGCGGTGCGCCCCACAGCTTGGGCAACCCTAGTTGACTGTTCGACATCGCAGCCGGGATAAAGACGCGAGAGCACGCAAGACAACCTCGCCGGTCAAATTTCAATTGAGTTGATACATGCGTCTTAGACACTGAGCCAGTCGACAAGACAGCTACGGACAAGCTCATCACCACCACTCCAAGTGAAGCCTTCAAAGCCAGTTGCAATGTGCCAATCCTTTCCATGATAGTCTTCATATTCAATGACAAGATGATTCCGATCAGATCTGTTAGCTCAGCCGTAAGAGCCGAGCAAGGGGGTACATTGACAATTCATGATGAAAGCGGCGACAGACAATGACAGCTCCAACAAGTCCCGAGTCGGAGAACTCATCCCAACCCACCCAGGCCCAGCCAAGCGCTTCCACGATCAATTCCAATTTGCCCAACTTCCAGCGCGAGGCCAATGCCGTTGATCCTCGCGCCAAGAATGGGAAGCGATCAGACGACGACGATGAGGGGGGACCTGCGGCCAGGCTGTGGTGAAACACGACCAATGCTGACGAACCTGACAGCGAGTCGCGAGGGAGCCGCTTGCCCGCGCGGAAGCCGCCAAGGCCCCCGGGCCGACGGCCTTCTGCTGCTGCAAGCGCGCGACGACGAGACCAAATCTTGGCAGTAAGTTCACGCGCCCAGGGCGCACGCCGCGCGAGGCCGTACGGGACTGCCGGTGGTCGTTGGTCCCTTACTCGCCGTCATCCAAGGTCGGGATTTGAAATCCAAGGTTTCGCCACAAGGCTCGAGAGAGCGGCGATATATCTGGCCGCAATGGACAGGCTGGACGTCGCCTAGGCCGGGTTATAGCCGCGGCTCATTGACGGTCGAATCGCGTGTAGCCAGCTGATGCCCGTTTTGGCAGTGCCTTCCTGATACCTCCTGAGGGTCGGCTCGACTGTCACGGCTGAGAAACCTGGCAGCAGCGGAGTGGCAACACAGGCTATTGTGCCAGAACTCGCCGACGAGGCGGCAAGATCGCGGGAGTCCGCGGGGCTGCGCTAGGAGGAGTCGGACCGAGGGATCAGGAGGAGGCACTAGCAGCCGTTTGTTTTATCTATGCCATGTTTACACATTCTAATCGTCAGGCTTAGCCTGAGGCACAAAATACACACTACAGCTCGTCCTTCTCCTCGGGCACCTCATCCCCGTCGCGCGAGTACACCCTCCGCCCGCCGACCCACGTCTCCTTGACCTTGAGCGTCCGCAGCCCCTCGATGCCGTAGCTCTCCAGCGGCTTATCAAGCACGACCCAGTCCGCGAGCGCGCCCTTCTGGATGACGCCGGCCCTGCCCTCGAGGAACGCGCCGTACGCCGGCCCGGTCGTGAACCCTGCCAGCGCCTGGTCCGGAGTCAGCGCCTCCTCCGGGTACCAGGGATTTTCGCTGCCGTCGGCGCCGCGCCCCGTGTGCGGGCTCCGCCTCGCCACAGCCGCGTAGATGCCCTGGAACGGGTCCGCCGGCTCGACGGGGAAGTCGCTACCCAGGACGATGGGCCCGATGGCCAGGAAGGAGCTCATGCGATAGGCCGAGTGCTCCGTGCGCTCCTCGCCCAGGCGGAGCTCGGCGTACTTCATGTCCGAGGTGGCGTGCGTCGGCTGGACCGAGGGGATGATGCCCAGCCGGCGCATGCGCCACTGGTCATCCGGGTGCACGATCTGGGCGTGCTCGATGCGGTACCTGCGGTGGCTCTGCTCGTCGCGCAGGCGCCGGGCCGTGCTGGCCGCGTTTACGGGGGCCGTGGCGCCCAGGGCGGCGAAAAGCGCGTCGACGGAGACGCGGTTGGCCAGGTCGCCGATGGCGTGGATGTTGACCTGCCAGCCGGCGACGGCCCACTCGCGCGCGACGCGCTCCAGGGTCGACGCGTTTACCAGCAGAGAGCCCGACGCGTCTGGGCGGTCGCTGTACGGCTCCAGCATAGCGCTTCCCCAGCTGCCAAGGGCGCCGTCGGCGAAAAGCTTAACGCTGCGGATGGTCAGCATATCGTCGCCGCCGCCGTCGGGTGTGCGGCGCACCCCCGCGGCGGCATCGAGGCAGACGGTGTTGCGCTCCTCGCACTCGAGCATGGCGTACACGCGCATTGTCCAGCCCTGCGCGTCGGCGTCCTCGGCCATGCTGCGGAACAGGGCCAAGTCCGTGGGCGTGGCGCCGGCGTCGTGCATGCCGACGAGCCCGACGGCGTGCAGGTTTTGCATGGCGGAGCGGATGAACTGGCGGCGCGCGTCCGGGCCGGGGCGCGGCCACAGGGCCGTCACCAGGTCAATGGCGTTGTCGCAGAAGACGCCTGGGCCCGGGTCCTTGACAATCTCGCCGCCGGGGACCTCGGTGGGCGTGTCAGCGGGCAGTAGGTCGAGCACGGCTCCTGAGACCCAGCTGCAGTGCACGTCGACGCGGTCTACCATTATAAAAAGCCCTTTAAGCTTTTCTTCCCGGTCGAAGAAGTCCTGTTTACGCAGTCGATGAGCTCCTATCCAATCAAGCTAACCATAGTGAGGACGAGGACTTACGGCAGCGGGCATCCCGCCAAGCGCCATCTGGTCCCAGCCGACACCCCTGATCCATGAATTCGAGCTCCCAGCTCCCGGGTTGGCGTCGATGTAGGCCAAAATCCTGCGGTTGACCTCGTCAAAGGACTCGGCCCCGAAGAGGTCCACCGAATGCAGGAACTCGCCATACTGCAAAAGGTGGCCGTGGCCATCCCACAGCCCTGGGATCGCGTGGCCTGGGAGCAAGTGCGCGGCTGCGATGTTTTCGGAGGAAGGCGTCACCTCGGTGAAGAGTCCGTCTTTCACCTGGAAGCACTGCGCGATGTGCACATCCTGGGAGCCGGTCCTGACGCCATCCTGGTAGCAGTACGTCTTTGGCACCTGGCCAAAAACAAACGCTCCGAGATAGTAGTAGAGGGCGGTCAGGACAGCGATGATGCCGGACAGCACGAGACCGCCCCTGGCGGTCAGCGACGTGCTCGCCATTGAATTGCTCGGCAAACCAGATGGCGTTTGTTCGGGTTCTCAGCAAAGGTCGCGTCGGCGTTGATTGAAGAACATGGCAGAAATTGAAATTGTGTTGGGTTCGGCTTGGCCCGTGGTATCTGGCCCGTTCGGGATCCATCATACCCCTGAATCGCCCCTCAGATAAGAAACATGAGTCGATTTTTGGCATTGAGCGCCTTCGATCCCCCCATCCCTGGGCTTTCCAATTCCTACGAAAACCCCTTTTTCCACTCCCAAGTTCAGATCTGACCGCCATCCCAATTGACAGCAGGGCGCCCTTCATATCGTTCATTGCTGCCGCAGTGCGCAATTAATTGATGCTCGGACCCAGATAGCGGCATGTCCTCCAAGTTCCATCTCAACAGCCGTTTCTGCCAAGTAACCGCGGTCGTCGCGGGCCTGATGCTTTGGCGAAGCTGCCATTGATAACTGTTCATAGACTCGAACCGTGCACGAGTGCCTTGGGCATGCGGGATGCCAGACAACCCGCCCACCACCAAAGAACGCCTGGCCTTTTTCGCACAGAATTTCAATACTACTTTCAACGCTCCAAACACCGTTGCTCACGTGTCCCCCTTTCTGGCATAATGAACAGAGCTTGGGCTTGCGCAGGCGGGCGGAAGACAGCCATCCTCTTCCACTCAGGAAACAGGCTAACATGAGGCAGACTTAAAGGCACTCGGCGCGCGGAAGTGGTTTCTGCCACCGCCACGTTTGACCTGCATGAGACGGCGGTTGACCAGAGCCTCTCGTTCAGTAGCCAGACGCACCCTTCGGAAACCGCGCAATCCTATCAGAATGGCCCTCGAAGACAGCCACCGCCACCAAGGCAACTCGGCGGCAGGATGGTTCGCATTCACCAAGCATTGAAGCCCGAGAGACCCCGGGTCATTATGCAGAAGACCATCCTCGTCCGCACAACGCCGCACTGATTATTTCCCGCTCGTCACTTGCTTCTTTCTCCCCATTCTCATTTGCCAAGCAAAGAGGGAACATGTCGGTTGGCAAGCTCCAGGCCGCACTGGCCTCAGCAACCAACGAGGTGACAGTCGCAGCAGCAAACATCAACTTCGATTTTGCGCTTATTAAGTGCGAGGCGCCGCCCGAGTACCAGCCATTGGCTCTGCAGCTGTCCGCCAAGCGAAAAGCCGAGGCTGAGAGCGGCTCACAACATGTCACAGCCAGGAGACTGGGCGCCCTTTTTGAGCACATTTGCCCCCCGGCTCCAAGACTCATCGCCGCGTTTGGCAAGCGGGCTTCTGAGATATCCGATAGCGCCAACACCAAATTCAAGCCGCAGTTTGCCGCGAACTGGATATTCTCCGACTATACTGGCATCGACGCCACCTCCTTGTGGGCCGCGGCCACCTCCAGCAAAGCTGCGATACCCGTCTACCTGCTGGCATGCATGCTAGCCCGTGCTTGGGACGACGCATCGGCCACTTCGCTCTGGGTCGAGATCGTCGCCGAAAGGCGTCGAGAGATTGTTGCTCGCTTCGAGTCCGGTGAGGTCTTGCCATTTGCGACAATCACAGCAGGAGCTCACCCGCGAGCAGCTGGCCAAATGGGACGCCAGTGCTCGGGCTTGGTTGCGGACTGCTGATGACATGTGGCCCAAGCAACGCCGACAGTTCTTGTTGGTTGCCGACAATCTCGACATCGCGGTCAATAGCAACAGTCAGCCTTGCCACAGCATCATCCCAGCTTGGGTCTCTGCTATGGGCACAATGGATAAGCTCATCGGAGGGGAGCCGCATGCGGTCAAAGACGGTTCACTCCTCCTCGGCATCTCATCGTGGCACATATACCCGGATATGACCGTGTTAGGTACCACTGGCTTAAAATCCGTCGCCATGGCAGATTCACTGGTTCACCCAGGTGGTGTCGTGACCCTTGGCTTAACGGATCCCACAGAAAGGGGAGTTCGCGGCGTTTTCTGGTCACTTTCTCTCGCGCACCACAAGTTCTATGGAAAACCTGTTCGGAAATCAATGGAACTGCACCGGAATGGCAACAGGCTTGCGTTTAACGAGCTTCAGATCGCCGTCCTCGGGGCTATTCTATCCCGGTGGGGCGTGCCCGTCCCGGAGACGGACCTGGCACTGGAATGTCTCCTTAAGATCACATCAGTGCTTCGCTACGACCCAGAATCTAAAGTTGATCGATGGATCGACATGTTAGTTTCTCCTATCATGGAGTATTTCCAGGCAGGGAATCTAGTAACAGAGCTGGTTTCTCTGGGCAGGCGCCGGCCGAATTTTATTCCACCTGTCCCACAGGGCAGACGCGATCCACCCCTCTTCGGCCTGTTACAATTCGACACACTCCTAGATTTGATCCCGGCTGCCCACGATCGCATCGATCTTTTGCTGCGCCTTGCGCTGCGAGTTCCTGTACTGAGCGATCGGAGATTCGCCATTGGTATCCGGGCGGACGGGCATCTCAGAGTCAAATTCTTTGAGCCGACTCCGGCAGATAACCCCATGCCTCCATTTAAACAGCCGCGCCACCTTCACATGCAAGAAATGTCTCCCCTCAAAGCGGACCTAGCCCCTCTCATGCCCCCGTACTCTGATGGAACCAGCTTCTTCCAGGTCAGAGATGGCACCAAATATCAACTTTACTTCGGAGATTCAAGTCCTATCGCCATATTCGTCGCGGAGTGTCACCTTGAGGAGGCTCGCCTATTCCTCCCGAGGGTCGGATACCAGGATATTATATGGAGCATCGAGCACGACATGATAAGTCTCTCGAAACTCAAGCATTTACTCGTCAACAAAGGACCTGACGATGCCGATAAGGTCATAATGACGCTGTGCAACCTCGGGTTTGCGTCGGAGATCTACGAGACCTTGGGCCTCCAAGGTGCCTCAATCACTCCTAAGGCGTTGGACGCCTGTTTCGGACACCGGTGGCGAGAGCCTAGAAACCACTCTATGGCGGGCTACGTGTACAGCCTATACGAAGAAGGGCACGTTCTTGCCATGGAATTCATCTCGTTTTTTGAAACCGGGAAGATACTGCCTAGATTTCTGCCGCGGCATACCAACCATACTCTCGGCATCGCGGTGGGTGACTCGATATATGTGCCAACACAGGTATGTCTAGAACTTCCATACTCTGGGCCCAACCAGACTTCCCGCAGTGATATGGCTTGTTGGCTTAAAAAATTCATCTCCTCAGCTACTGTCGGATCCTGCAGAACATGCTAGCCAACCATACGAATTCAGTAGGATGCTTGGCAACCTAGGGAGGCCGGGGTTGACAGTGTTGACGAGCCCTGCACACGAGGATCTGAGGGCTCGAGACTTCGATCCGGGGTTGTGGCAGAAGGCCCCAGCTCAGTTCCACGGCGAGCGCGAGGACGCCTTCTCGAGGACTTCGATGCATATAAGCTTTACCGACTGGCAGACCTCACTCTTCCACACAGAATCGATCGGGCAGCATGAGTCGGAGATTAGCCACGCCGAGATCGTCGTCTCGGTCCGTGACTCGGGGGAATGGCTTGCCGACGTGAACCTCTTGTGGGCATTGGATCATTCCGATGTGCATCAACTCCCCTGGGAAATGGTCGGAGGCAAAGTCGTGCACAAGTACTCACCTAGTCTTCACGGGGATAGAAAGGAACACCGGAAAGCTGCAAAGGGAGACGGGCTTGGTGGCGACGCCCCGAGCAGAGTCTCAATACTTCCAGCATTTGACCGGGACAAAATGGTGGCAATAGAGTCATGGGACCAGATCTTGGACCTCCCCGAGGGCGTCTTGGTGGTCAAATCGTCTGGAAACTGGGTATCACGTCTAGCCATCGTATCGGTCATCGCCCATCATAGCCGGCTGAGGGGGAAACGCGTGATAATCTGCCCTGACGACGTGTGCTGGGAATGTGTGAAGCACGAGAACCCTAATTCGGTCTATATTTACTAGCCTAGCCGGTTCTGCGTGCTATAGTCTCGGAGCAAGGCTCGGTGAGGCTTAAGAGGGAGATGAAGTTTTCAATAGGGGAGGGACGACGTCGAGAGCGTTGCTATCCCGATTAGTAGAATGAGCGATTAATCCAAGAAATGTTTCGAGCTACATCAAGTTGAGCCGTCGAAGACGAAGCTATCAATGTTTTCCGAGTCCAGGTCTTCATGTGGCAAGCCAACCGCCGACGCTGCCGAAAGATTGCTGTGCTCCCGAGACTTCCGAGCAATCGCGCTATGTTGGTTTCCGAAGTAGCGCGTCTCTAGGCGCGATCTGTGACATCCTCGCTCCGCTTTGGCCTATCAGGGCCCTGACAGACCCCTATCAGGGCCCCCAACGGCGCTCCTACCAGGCCGCCAATGTCACCATCTCCACCTCGGAGCTCGGGTCTCATCCCGTTGGTGTTCCTGGAATGAGATTACCAATCAACCTTGTGTTCCTTAAAACACCAGATGACGGACTCTCTCGACTTCCGGATTCGTCTCACCATTCCATCTCATCATCGCCAGGGACGAGCGGGCAGGAACAAGCGCGCCCACAATGCATGCTCACCCAGTGCGCTTGTCACACCAACACCGGCGCCTATTGACGATACTGAAACCGTAAATCCCGTGGCGCGTCTAAGTCGTGCACACTGGCTGCACATAGACTTTGCGGAAGCTTCGGGTTCACTCGGCACTTGAGAGGATAAGAAAAGAAGTCGAAGGGGCTGAACTTAAGCACAATGGCTGACGGGGCCGGTCGTCATGGGCCGTTGGCCGGGGAGCGCGCCGAAGCGGACGATGGGAATCTGAGCCTTTCCGGCACCACCACGGCGGGGGAGGCCACGCCGCTGCTGCAGTCAGACGCCGGGAGCACAGCGACAGTGCTGAGAGACGAAACGATCCGTGACCCGGAGGCCGCCTCCGAGGACGATTCCGACGATGGCGTGCCTGCCATTGGGAAAGGGAGGGCGATTGCCCTCATCATGAGCATGTGGGCGCTGATCTTCTTACAAGGTGCGCATGCGAACGATACCCCTATCATGCAGTGTGGTGAACCCCTTCATGGCTAACTCAGCCGAGCGGAACAACAGCAAGTAACATGAGTGGCATGACCATGACACAATCCGCCGTCGCGGCCGACTTGGACGCGTACGAGGGCGCCATGTGGTTCACGAGCTCGTACCTGATCTCGACGTCGTCGCTGGCGCCGGTCGTGGGGAAGCTCGCGACCATCTTCAGCCCGGCGTCCCTGGTGGCCGCCTCGGCCCTCTTCTTCGCCGTGGGCGCCGTCGCCACGTCGCAGGCCACCACCTTTGGCGCCTTCATCGCGGCCAGGTGCCTGGTCGGCGCGGGAGGCGCGGGCATCATGACCCTAGCCCTGGTTCTGGTCATCCAGTACGTGAGCAAGAAGCGTAGCGGGCTGTTTATTGGTCTGATCAACGCCGGCTTCACTATTGGGCTGTCGACCGGGGCTATTGTTTACGGTGCGCTCCTCGAAGCGGTCGGATGGGTATGGAAGCCGCCCCTTCTGTGATGTTGATCGCGCCGTATTGTCCATAACGCTGACTGACGAGGTTGTTTCTAGAGAGCCTTGTTCTATCTCCAGACCCCTCTCGCCCTGCTTGGTGGGATTGGCGTGTGGTTTAGTCTGCCTAGGGTAGAAAAAAGCAAGGGCGCAAATGCAGATGAAAGGACCACCTGGCAGAAGCTGGCGGCTATTGACTATGCCGGCGCTGCCACGCTGGTAAGTTCGCGTCGTATAGGCATTTACTAACCTTTTCACCATGGTTGCTGATATAATCTCGTCTGCCAAAACAAGACCCTGGCGATCGTCCTGTTCTTGTACGGACTCTCGGGCGCCATCCAGCCGTTCTACATCGCCTTCTCGGCCGTCGTCCTGGCAGTGTTCCTAACGATCGAGTACCGAATCGCGGCGGACCCCATCATCCCCATCTCGGTGCTACAGAGCCGGGGCGTGCTGCTCTCGTGCGTCGCGCAGCTGGGCTTCCTGGCCTCGCGGTGGACTGTGCTTTTCTATGCCCCTATCTTCGTTTTAGCGGTCCGTGGCCTGCCCCCTGCCGTGGCTGGCGCCGTCCTGATCCCGACCAACCTCGGCTTCGGCTCAGGCGGCCTATTAGTCGGATGGCTGCACGTGCGGCGCGGCGGCTCCTTCTGGCTGCCGTGCTTGGTATCACTCGCCCTGTTCGGCGTCACGCTACTGGCCACGGGCCTCGTCAGCAACGCGGCGTCCCACCCGTGGCTGTACGTGCTCGTCGTCTTCGTAAACGGCTTGTGCACGGGCGCCGCGCTCAACTACACGCTCGCGCACCTGCTGCACCACGCTCACCCGCGCACGCGGTTCGTGGCGGTCAGCCTGTTCAACACGTTCCGCGGCTTCGCGGGAAGCTTCGGTACGGCTATTGGCGGCGGCATTTTTGGGCGCACTCTGCGCGGCCGCCTGGCCGAGGGCTTTTCGCGCCTGGACGGCAGTGGGCAGCACCTCGAGCCTGGGCGCGAGAAGCTCATCGAGAAGCTGATCGGCAGCCCCGCGCTCGTGTTTGGAGGCGGGCTCAGTGACGGCGAGAGGGCGGTGGCGGTGCAGGGGTATGAGTCGTCGCTCAAGACGCTCTACACGCTTGCTGCCGCGCTTACTATTGTTGTAATCCTCGTGCAGGCGGGCACGGGATGGGAGGCCCCTGACGAGGCGAAGGAGGACGATGAGGTCCCAAGCCGGAGGACCCAGGCTTGAGTCGGAATACTGTGCAGCTCTGTAAAGACTTACTGTGCCACGTATAGTTCGAGATACCGACCGACGAAGGGAACGATAAATGTCGATATACATGCTTAGATTAGATTATTTTATAGACAATACAAATTGAGGAAATCATACAGGTATCACAAACTCTCTCCTGTAGATTCAATTTCTCTAACTATTGCAACTTTTCCAGTTGTTCGTTCCAAGTTGGCTGGGCTTTGTCGTGATGTCGGGAAAGTGGACAGTGCGCGCAGGTGCTGGCACTGAGTTTCTGCGTCGTGCTCACTGGAACAACACACTCCATCTGTCACTGGAATTAGCGATTTCCAGCAGAAAACAACTCACAAGCAACCAACGACAGTGACAATTGAAGGCCAGGCAGCAGCGCCATGTATTCGGTCCTCATGTGAAGCAGGACTTTCTAAAAACCCTCCCGGGTTCAGATGGCACCTCCTTCTGTCAGTAAAGAACCCGTACCATCAAGTCCGAGAGTTCATTCCGTGTCGCTAACACACACCCCAGACGCCAGCGCCATCCCGCTTCCTCCTCTCGCGGCGCCAGGGGCAGGGACGGGGCGCGCCCGGCGGAGGGCCCGGGGCCGGCGCGAACCCCAGTGCGTCCCAATTCGGCGCGACCCCGCGCTTCGCCGTCTCGTCGGCCGCGCCGCCGCCGTCGTCCAGGCGACAGCCGCTGCACGAGCTGATAGACAGCTCGCCTGCGTCGCCGCAAGACGATGAGAGAGGGGAAGGTGGCCGCCGTGAGAACCCTGACAGGTTCGTCGTCAGGTCTTCGAACAGGCGCTCTGCTGCGGCTGCCCACCTCATCGTCGAGGACTTTGATGACGACGACTCCCGCTCAGAGGAGGGCGAGGGTCGAGAGGATGACTGCTATTCCTCGCAGCACGACGGTAGCAGCAATGAGGACGATGACGACGCATTCAGGCCACCACCCAAGCGCAGGCGCATCACCGTGTCGCCGGAGCCACCGCCGCTGTCTGTGCGTGTGAAGGTGGAGGAGGATGATATTCTAGCCACCTCGGACCTATCGGGTGTGATGGACAGCGCCTTGGACGACTATGAGCCCTCTGATCTCTACCCCAGTAACGACGATGTCCATGACGGGATCGATCACATTATGAAGAGCCCATCAGATCTGGACGAGAAAAATAATGATAATAACGACTACGACGAGGAGGAAGATAACGAAGCCTTGGTCAATGACGAAGAAGAGGACTCTGACTTGGACCCCTTCCAACGCGAAAGGCAGCAGCGGGACCCCACGACGCCATCGAAGAAAAAGCGCCCCACGTTCCACCGGGCCCCGCGCTTCGTGGCCGCCGAGCAGCCCGCCGAGGGAGGCCCCGGGAGACCGCAGCTTCAGATGCCGGCAGACGCCTTCTCACCGAAGCGGCGGCGCGGTGGCGCTAGAGGCGCCGAGTACGTGCCGGGCGGCCTCGCGGCCGAGGTGCGCGGCTGGCTGCTGCAGGTGGCGCCGCGCACGGGGGAAGACGCTCCGGGGGCTGGATTCGCGCCCGTGCCTGCCGCGGCTGCCGCACCGGGGACGGTTCATGTCATTGCTGATGAGGTTACCGGCTCGCGGGGGATGTGGATGCTGCGCGCGCGTCGGGCGCTTGGTGATGGCGACTATGGAGGGGAGGACGCCGACGGGCATGTCAAGATAATCCTGTCTGGGGACGGGCGCACGTCAGACCTCGAGGCGAGAAGCAGGGTCGCCAAGGGTGCGATCGTGGCTGCCCACCCGCCAATCTGGGAAGTTGAAATCCAGGGGCAGGGGAGGTGGACAATGGTCTGCGATTGGAGCATCGTGGAGAGTCCAGGATAAGATGGGCTTTGCATTCACGGCTCGCTTGAAGCGACACATCTAGGGAAATACTATGACACGATTGCTTTAAACTTCAGATAGAGATGGATTTTTCTAGCTTCATCTCTTTCTAAGATTACTACCGAATACTTCAACTCAGGTCTTGCGCAATGCGCATGCTTGGAGTTTGATAACCAAGCTCCGTGCCTGATGATTGCATCTAGCACTGTGGCAGGACCAGAACACAACCCTAACCCAATGAGAAAATCGCATCACCATCACCCGGGAATGGGACGCTCCATGAGTGAGCTCTCGAACAAGGAGACACACCACGACGGATCAATCGAGCTCTCTGTCGCACCAGCTGGCCTTATGATGTGTTAGAGCGGAGGATATCTCACTTTAAAGAATTTATCCGCCCCCGAGAGCGGAGGCACCAGCGACGATGGGCGGCTTTTCCCTTTCAGCCAGCAGCGGCGTCCTTCGGTGTGCCAGGAGAAGGGGGCTGCTTGCCGCCTCTCTAGTGTCGTCTCGCCAGAATGCCCGATTCTTCTCCAGATCTGCGGTTCTCAAGGCCTCGGATCCCCTGAAGATCATGTTCTTCAGCACCGGCGACGGGCAATTCAGCAACCCGTCGCTCCAGCTGCTCCACACCGAGATGCTGGAGAATCCATCCTTCATCTCCTCCATCGACGTCATCACGAGTCCTCCGAAGCGTGTCGGGAGGGGCCACAAGGAGCTGCAGAGATGTACGTTGAGACAGACAGACGGCCGGCCCTCACCTTATCTTATTCCCAGAACAGTGCCCTTTCTGACACGTTGCTGACAAGTGCTTGCCCGGGTAAGCTGGGTCGGATGCAGAGGCTGAAAAGCTGGGACTGCCGGTGCACCTCATCGGGGGGTTTGAGGAGGATGATGATGCCGGAAGCAGTAGCGCCACCTTGCACAGGCGAATCGGCCAGGACGGCTTCGGTAGCTTGGCTACACAAGGTGGTTTTAAGCTCGGAGATAATTTTAGGAGGCTATCTATCCATGACTTGGGCCAAGATGATGCACCCAAGCTAACCGTAAGTGACGAGGAGGACAGCCTCGCCCCCAAGGGCTATCCGGCCAGGCCAATGCTAACAGCCGAGACTGAACAAAACAGCTCTCTCTCCTCGAGGAAAAGGAAATCAACCTGCTCATCGCCGTCTCGTACGGCAGGTTCATCCCCGCACATTTCATCAGGGCCGTCAAATACGGCGGGCTCAATCTACACCCGTCTCTGCTGCCCGAGTGAGTTCAAGTGCATCACCATTAAGAACCCTTCCGAAGCTAACACATAAGTGTCAAAGCCTCCGCGGTGCAGCCCCCATCCAATGGGCCATCGCCCGTAACCGCCCCTCCACAGGCGTGACGCTCCAGACCCTAGACGAGCGCGACTTCGACCGCGGCGACATCCTGGCCCAGACGCCCGAGATCGCAATCAGCCCCCGCGAGACGACCCCGACGCTCCAGGACAGACTCCGCGACCCGGCCGCGACCCTGCTCCTCGAGGGCCTCCGCGCCGGCCTGCACGACCCGGCAACCCGGCGCCAGCACGCGCTGCCCCTGATCTTCCCGTCACAGCCGGGGCCGACAACAACAACGGCGGCGGCGGCGGCCCGTGACGACGGCCCGCAGGTGGCGACCGGCACGTCCGCCCCAAAAATCCGTCCCGCGACGCTCGAGATGCGCTGGGACCGCCTCGCAACGGGGCAATGGCAGCCCGGGGACGCGGACCGGCGCGCGCGCGCCTTCGGCCCCTTGCGCACGCGCTTCCTGGTCAACGTCAAAAAGGTCCAGAAGGGGTGGCACACGGCGCTGCAGCCGACCGTTGCGCAAAGGCAGCAGCGGCAGCAGCAGCAGCAGCAGCAACAACAGCAGCAGCAACAGGCTATCAAGTTCGAGACGGTGCAGGCCCAGGTCTGCGACGTGGGCCCCGTCGCGCTCGAGTGGCTGCCGCAGCACATCAGCACCCGGATCCTAAGCCTGTGCGCCGAGGACCCGGAGCCGCTGCTGCGGTGCTCGCTGCTCGGCTCTTTGCTGCCCGAGCCCTCCGCCGCCGACAAGAAGAAGAAGAAGAAGACCGCTGCAGCAGTGGACGACGGCGACAGCAGCAGCAGCAGCGGCGGCGGCGGCGGCGGCGGCGGCGGCGGCAGCAACATTAGAGAGCAGCCGGCGCGCATTCTCATCGCCGAGGTCTTGGACAAGGCGACGGGATCAATCGACAGGATCGGCATGCTGTGCCTCCCGGACGCGGACGGTAAGGGAGCGCTGGTTATCCTGCATGAACTTCTGGCTCCGTACATCCGGGAGTTGCTTGGGAACGACGACAAGTCCTCGCCGCTCCCGGCCTCCGGACCCTACCATAACGCCTGCGTGAGGATAAGAACGCTTCATATTGCGGGCCAGCGGCCGGGGCCAGCATGGCATGCGATAACACGATGCGGTTTCCCGGTATACAAAAAACCGGGGTCGAACTAATGAGTAGGGAAGGCAGCCTTTGGCACGTGTCTTTACGATACAGCCATACAATTTCGCTCCTCTAGACGCGCTTATAGTCTTCCTCGCTAGTGCGCGCATTCTTCTACTACACATGATGTAATCGCTTCTGGGTCGCATCGTGATGAAGCCTTGTAATAATGTTACAATTGGCGGTGCCCGTGACACCATAGTCATATGTAGTGCACAGCGTCGTGCTGCACACTAGCTAGAAAAGCTAGTAGTTTGTGTGAAGTGGTGCCTCGTCTCGCCGAAGTGGCCACCTTCAACTTCCTTGCCTCGCGCGAGGTCTTTGTTGTCCGTAATCCTCCGAATCCTTCCGTCATAATCATCACAAAGCCACAACAAACGCGTACAGGTAAAATTCACAAACGCCCCATATGTCTCTCAATCGGACGTTGGTACAAAGATCAGGCGCGAGATTTCTTGCTGCCCAGCGAGCGGGATCTTCACCACACTGTGGGAATGAATCACAGTCGGCCTCGTGCGGCAGACGGCTCAGGTCGACAAGGGCTCAGGTCAATTGAGCCCTCGCGGTACTCCTGAGCAGGTTGGTACCGTGTATCCAACTTAGACGCTCTTTCCGAGCTTGTCCTCGTCGGCGATGCTGCCGTTGCTGGACGAGGTGTCCGTCTTGGTCAGCATGTCGTCGTCCTCGGCCTCGGGGCCGTGGAGGCTCTCCTCGAAGACAGGCTCTTGCTCGTTCACGTCGAACTTGGTCTTGAAGTCGTGCAGGCCGCTTGTGTAGCTGCTGCTGTTGGATCGGCGGCGGGCGTTGGCAAAGTTGAAATGCTCGTCCATGATGTCGTCGCCAGTGGTGCCCCTGTTGAAATCGTCATTATTGTCAGCGCATGGTTCTTTCTTGGGGCCGAGGGCAACTCAAATCCTGGCCGATGCAGGTTTCGGCGGCAATAAAAGCGGGCGGGCGGGCAGGTGCAGATGGGGTGCAGGGGAGGTGGTGCCAATGTGGAAACGGACAAGCGTGAGTGGTCCCACCGGGGGACGCCGCCGTGTAAGTAGTCGGACGCTAGGTCGATTGAGGGTTGAAGCAATGGGCGGACAGAGTGCAGCAGGATGATAGGGGGGACGTGAGGGTCAGAGCGTCACAGCATCATCGGCCCCAAACGTACCAATTGGCCTTGCCACCGCCGTTCTTCTTGATCTTCTTGGGTTCGGCATCAGTGAAGCCGTGTTTGGCAAAGTATTTGGGGATGTGCTCCTCTGGCAGGGCAGTGCCGTTGGCCAGAGCGGCGTGGTTGCGGTCGTTGGCCTTGTGCGAGCGGGTCACTGTTGAAGCCGATAGGGCCGTGCTGTCAGCATTGGTCAAGCGAGTCTGGTGTAGTCTGGGGTTTGGTTCGATTCTCAACGTTCAACTATCTGGCCAGGGGGCGCTCTCCCAGCCATATAGGGGAGCCAGCCAAATCGCCACGACCAATCGCTCGATGGGGGAGGACGAATGCACTTACTCTTGATGGATTACTTTGATGTTTGTGATTGTGAAATGGATGGGAAGTGATATTTGTTAGATGTTCAATGGAAACCGAGTCTCGCGATATCCGAAGCTGGGACAGACGTGGCCCCTGGGTATTTTAAGTTTGTGTTAGCGCGGCTGCTGGAAAATGCGGGGTCGGGGGCGGTTTTGGTCAAACAAGCAGCGCACTTGACTGGAGGGCCAAGCCTGGGGAAGAAGGGCGATCGGGGAGGATGATGATACGGGTTCGGGTTGCTGTTCGGGCTGCAAGAACAAAGAGATAGCTCTTTTGGGGGATTTGTGCTTACAGTGATCAATGGGCCGCAGAGAGCAGTGTCAAACGGCTACGTTATGGGGTGGGGTGAGATGTCGGCGAGTTGGAAACGCAGAGCGGAACCTTGGACGGATGGATGGATGGGGGAGAGGGCGAGTTATTATTGACGTAATGTAGGAGGCCGTTCGGGATGGATGGTTGGCTTGGCCGCTGTGAAAGAGGCGAGAGGTGGATGGAGGAGCAGATGGGTGGGTGGGAGCGAGGACAGGGTGGAGGGCGGGATTGCGTTTGTTCTTGTATGCTCTGTGCCTCTGATACGAGGGGAACCCAATGCAGAAGGCAGGCTAGGTGGTCGTGTGATGTACAGTGATGCAAACTGTGAAGAGATGATGGTATGGTGTGCGGAGAGAAGACCAGACGGCTCTCTCGACGGGAGTGCCCTTTTGAACGCGAGGCACAAGAAGCTTCTAAGATGGCCCAATGGGATCGGCGGATTCCAGACAGACAACCCGGCCATCAGGCGAGCTTTACTGCAGACGATCCATTTTGCCATTGCCTGCTACGAGCTGCCTATGCAAGCCCATGCCCCAGTCCCGGCCAGGGGTATCCGCCATCAACGGTAGTCGCGTGACTTGATGCAACTAATGGACTGACTCCCAAAATTGGGTGGGGCCATGGCGTGCCGGGCGCCCGCAGTGGGCGTTGGGGTCCTGCGTACAGTGGGAAGATGGCATGGAAACGCGCAGAAACGTGCTCAAGGGTAGGCGAAGCCACCTGTGCTGTGCGTAGACTTGGACCGTGGGCCCTCAATACCCGGCCTTGGAACAAGATGGAAAGGACACGTCAGAAAACGAAAAGGTCATTGAAAATGAGCACACGCACGTACACCATCCGCCCCGTCGATGGGTCACTGCGGACCCCGGAATCGATATCGGATTCCTCGAGGTATGGAATTGAGAATTCGATTCCCTTCGGGGCTGGGGCGACAAAGAGGCATGAAGATGGAGACTCGGGCTCACCCCTGCTCAATGGCAGCAGCCCGGCCCATTGATTCCACTGCCGACCCCTCTCGGCAGTCCGTCTCGTGCCATGTTTTGCTCTTCGCATCCGCAATTGACCAGTCAGAGCGCTTCATCATTGGCTCGCTTTCTCCCAGCCATCCGAGCCGTCGATGGAACCTCGACCAGAGGCAAGTTTGCCTCGTTGCGAAACTGGCACTGGCTGGCTGACCGGCTCCGCTAGAGTCGAAGCTCGTTTCCTATTCCAGCCCAGCAGAAGCCAATATGCGGCTTGCAGCTGGTGACATCAGCTGGACCCACTGCGACTCGTCTCAGACTCTCAGGTACGGTCGAGACTCCGGCGCAACCTGCAAAATGCGGGGTACTCCATACTGGAATGCTTGCGGTAATGGACCGTTGGCCACCCGGGCCCGGGGAGTGAGCGCCCTCTTCCGTTAGCGCCACCAGAGGCCAGTCCTGCCAGGAATGGCGCCCACATTGCTCACAACCCTCTTCCCAAGAAGTGTCCGCGTCCCGTC
>JNVV01000001.1:4304098-4315619 GCA_000733355.1 Falciphora oryzae
GTTCTAGCGCTCAGATCAGAACTCAGATCAGAACTCAGCTCGAAACGACGCACAGGGACGGAGCCCAAGCCTGCCAAGCCATGATGGCTCTCGCGGCATGATGGAGAGCTCCGGTACGGCCTTGTGGTGTCAGTCCGGCGTCCGTCCCAGAGGTCAGGTGAGCCCAGCCTCCAATTTCCCCGCCGGCTCGTGGTTACTTGCCTCCCGCGTTCCACCGTCCGCGGATCCGTAGCGCACTTTTTCCCTTGTGGATTCCCCTGACTCAAAGGTCATGAGGCTTCACTTGTGTCCGAACCAGGCAAGCCGCTGTGTGACGGCCCGGCTGGACCTTGCTAGAATGGCCTTCCGTGGGAAACGGGCACAACGTGGCTCAGGGGCGTCAACGGATGACAGCAGCGCCCTCGCGCTTGTTGGGCCGTCCGCATCTCTAGAAAGGGGTCAAGGGGCAGGGGCAGTGGCATGGACGCGGGCCGTTGGCGCATATCTGGGTGGAATGGAAAGCCGTCACTGCTAGGACACGCGACTCGGATTGCAATTCGAAGCGGACCCCTGGATGTTGCCTCCAGAGTCCCCGCCAGCCTTGGCCTAGACCGCTGGGTGCTCCGCCCCATATCCACTGTCCGCCTGGAAACGCCTGGCAGATCCGTTTCGTTGGGCTTCTTCCACGACAAAACATGCATCACAATGTGCTTTGAGCGAGAGCATGATGGCATCCACTCAACTGCGAACCTCTCGCCGTCGCGGGGCTTTATTGGGTCGCATGTGATGCCTTTGTTCGACTTGTTGCCCTATTCGAGTTCGAGTTAGTCATGGCATGGTGGAATCGAAATCAGGAAAGCATCACGTCACATCACGAAGGCAAGCCCACAGCGAAAAAGACCCCGACAAACCTCCGACATCGGAAATGCCATACTCGCAGGTCTTCGGGAAAGAGACTAAAGAAGCACTAACATGCGGTTCCCATGCTGAGCGATTTGAAATGCATATCAAGTAGCAAATCTCGATACTCCCACTCACAGTTATCCTGTTGCATCTTGCACCGTGGAGTTCGCCTCTCATGCTGAAGCTGGGAGGCGAGCCCCACAGTGCCTGATTTTATCCCACTCACTGTCATCGCATTTGTAAGAGGTCCAGCCAAAATACGTATTTCCGGTTTTCCATGGGCGCAAAAAAGTCTGGACGTCGCGAGCCAAACAAAGGGTATCGAGTAAAGCCTCGGTCACATACTCTTAATACAAGCCGACACGGCCAACGTTGAATCACCTCTAATTTGAATCACACATCCTTGACTGCGCTTTTTGCTCGTGTCCCCGTTTGGCGCCCCGAGGCCGCCCCCCGCATTGCGAATTCCAGGGTCTGTCCGACTCCCGTCGGCGAACTTGCCCCTCCTTGTTTTTATGCGTGCGACAATAGGGGCCTCCTAAAAGAACACAAAGAAAGATAAAATGTCACCAGCAGCAATCACCATAGACACGACGCCGGACCTAGATCCGGTCGTCCCATCCGCCGCCGCAAATGGCACCGCCAGCCACAGGACCCTGCTGCTCGCGACCCCGGCCCTCGCGTCGCAGCAGAGCGCCATGGCCGACACCCTGACCGCGGTCCAGCGCGGCGACGCCACCACCACCACCACCCCCACTGCCTCCTCATCCAAACCAGAGCTCTACATGCTGGACCGCCTGGCCGCCGGCCTCGTCAGCCTCGCGCCCGCATCCTACGACCTCGTCCTCGTCCTGTCGGGCGCCGACGCCGCCCAGCGCGCCGAGGCGACGGCCCTGCTCGCTCGCCGCGACGTCTTCGCCCGCGTCGCCGCCGCCATGAGGCCCGGCGCCCCGCTGCGCGCCCGGGGCGGCGACGGCGCCGGCCTCGACCCCGCCGTCGCGAGGGAGGCCATCCTGGCCGGTCTAGTTGAGGCCACGGATGGGAGCGGGGGCTTTACCAAGCCCGAGTTCGAGGAGGGTGCCGCGGTGCCGCTGCGGTTTGGGAAGAACAAGAACAAGAGCAAGACCAGTGGCGAGGCGGCAGCAGCAGCAACGGCGGTGACGGTGGCCAATGGGGTTGCCGGTGGGCCGGTACAGGCCCCGGCTGCTGCTGCGGCGCCGGCACCGGCCCCACCTGCAGCGGCCAAGTCCCTGCCGAACGGCGTGGTGATGGTCGATCTCGACGACGACTTTGATGTCTCAGACGACGACGACGTTATTGACGAGAACGACCTGATGACCGAGGAAGATTTGATGAGGCCAATCCAGCAGCGTGAGTCGCAAACCCCTCCCCAAACACCCGACCCCTGAAGATCGAGCATGCCATTAGCTAACGTCCTCTTTTCGCAGCACCCGAGTGCGCACCCAAGCTGGGCAAGAAGCGGCGCGCGTGCAAGGACTGCACGTGCGGGCTCGCGGAGCGGCTCGAGGCCAAGGACAAGGCGCGCCGGCAGAAGGCGGACGCACAGCTCAAGACGCTCAAGCTCGCGTCCGAGGACCTGGCCGAGCTCGACTTCACCGTCCAGGGCAAGACGGGCTCGTGCAACAGCTGCTCGCTCGGCGACGCCTTCCGCTGCGCCGACTGCCCTTACATCGGCCTGCCGCCGTTCAAGCCCGGCGAGGAGGTCACGATCCTGAACAACGTTGCGCAGCTTTGAGAGAAGCCGCGGGCGGGTTTCTAATTTATTTTGAGGTCTAAGGAGGGATTTTGGCCTTCTTCGGGAACTTTCATAGAGCGATATCATTTCTTTGCGACTTCATCCCCAGTACAGGGCTCTTATTCTTGTGGTATCTGTCGCCGTGGTTGAGAGACCTGGAGCTCGTCTCTCGAGACGACGGACGCATTTTCCTGTGCCCCTCGAGGCAAGCCCTTAGAACGGCGTAAAACGGTAGACAGCATTGGTGGTAAAGAGGAAGATGGTTATTGGGGCTAGCATACATCCTTGTGTATACAGAAAATGACATCTCTTCGAATTTGGGATACTTGAGACTGTTGTTGAGGCATCATACCACCTTGGTACCTACCTATGCAATGAGCTCATCGAACGCCATGTTAGTTTTATAGAGGCCCCTTTTCGGCAACGCTACAATTACCGGCCGAGATGAGCTCGGGACATGACCGCCAAACAACCCTACGCCACTCTAGCCACGTAAACATAAACCGCATCAACGCTCACAACCTTCCCATCAACCGCAGCCCTCTCCCACTCCTCGCGAAACAGCGGCCTCACCTTCTCCACCCACTCACCAACCCCTGCCAGGTTCACAGTAATCGACGACCGCGCCGTCGTCTCAAACACCTCATCGACCCGCTCCATCCCGTACTCGACGTCCCCGCGGCCCGAGACGCTCTCCAGCACCGTCGCCTCCTCGACCACATACCCAGCCCCCTCCAGCATCCGCGCAAACGAAGTCTTGTCCTTGACCCACGCCCGGTTGGACGGGAACGCCGGGCCTCCGGGGAGCCGCCGCGCCGCACGCTCGAGGAGCAGGCCCGGCGTGAGGTTGTTCTCGTGCGTCACGTCCACCACCAGCCTGCCGCCACCATCGACAAGGTACCGCTTCCACGACTCCACCACCCTCTCCGGCTCGGCGAGCAGCACAAACGCGCTGCAGCAAACCACAACATCGAACTTCTCCCCCCGGAGCTCCGGCACCGTCTCGTCCAGCCGCGTCACGTCCCCTGCGAGCAGACGAATCCCGCCGCCGCTACCACCACCACCACCACATTCTTCGCCCTCGAGCGCGTCGAGCTTGGCCCGCGCCTTGGCCAGCATGGCGTCGGTGACGTCGACGCCCACGACCGAGGCGGCGCCGGCCTCGGCCGCCAAAACGACCTCGAGCCCCGTGCCGCAGCACAGCACCAGCACGCGCTCGCCGGGCCGCACGCCAGCGACGGCCATGAACCGCCGGCTGAGTGACGGGTGGTGCGAGTCGTCGTAGCCGTCCGCCCGCGCCGTGTACATGCGCTGCGCCGAGGCGACTTGGGTTTCTTCGTTGAGGCTCATGTTTGGCACCGGTTGGGTTTCGTCTTGACTATTTTCCTCGTGTGAATGAGAGGCTTCTTCCATGACTTCTGTGCCCAAGAACTTTTGTTAGGGGGGGCAAAGTTGCGTTTATATATTTCCAGCCTTTCGCCAAAAGATACCGGGCCCGGCCGGGACGTTAACTCCTAAAGCCGGGCACCTCCCCACGTCACCCGGGCCATGCAGATCCCAAAACCAAACAAGAGTTAAAATAGAAGGACTAGTAAAACATGCTGATAGGTTAGGTATGTGCAATCCCCAAAATGCCTACCCAGGTAGCGATATAAAAGAGAAAAGAGAAAGAAAAGCCCGTACGCCTGACCGCTTTGCTTCCGGATTGTATGGTGTGTTTTCCAATGACCAAGCGCCCCTTCGTTTTGAGGCGACTCCGCGAGACATTCCACGGCGCCTTCGTGCCCGCAAGGTTTGAAATAAAGTAAACCCCTCACCCATCTGCTTTCCCCTCGATCTCCCGGCAACCCGCGCTTATCATTCCAGCGGGGGATGGGTCTGGGCTTTGCTTCTGCCCCTGAGGTGCTAGCGCAGGAGACGAAGATATTACGCCGGCCAGGCACTAGATCATTCCAGCCAGTATAATAAATGTGAGCCGTAGTCGAGGAAAGCTAATGCTGCCTGATGGGTCTCATCATTGTGCTTTCGCCCCACGAGTGTTCCCCTTGCGGGCGCTCTCCTTACGGGCGCCGCTGGTATCCTCGTCATCGCTGTCCCCGCCGACACTGTACCTGGCGTCGACCGGCGTCTGGACGTGCAGGTCGTCCAGCTCACTCTCGTCGAAGTCACCAGTCTCGACATCGCGGTTGGACCGCCTGGACCGGAAGCTGTCGAGCCCGGAATGGCGGGCCCCGTTGGCGCCAGCGCCGCCCGCCAACCTGGTGGACGACTCGTTGGGCGAGCCGCCAAACACGCCTTGGTAACCCCGGCGGCGGCGGCGGTCGCGCCAGATGTACCAGCCCCAGGCGGCGGCTGCGACGGCAACGATGACGAGCACAACCTCGCCCGACTTGCGGTACGCGTACCACTTGGCCTCATTCACCTTCTTCTTAGCCTCCTCCTCCTGGGCCGGCGATTTGCCGCCACCGACCGTCGTCGCCGGGCCCTTCTCGCCGTCAAGGCGACTATCGGTCGGCTTGCCGCCGATGCTGCTAATGTCGACACCCATGAAGCGGTCTAGCATGTCGCGTGTGCGGCGCGGGTAGTCAAAGGGCACCATGTGCGACGCGTTGTAAAAGACAACGTACGTGAGGTTGCGCGCCTCCTGCCAGAAACCCGCGTTCTCGCCCTCGAAGGTCCAGTCGCGCCGCGGGGCCCAGGTGCCCGGGCTCAGCTCGAAGCCCTTGCCACCGTTCCACTCCATGTTGCCGATCAAGGTCTCGGTGCCCTTGTGGTTGCAGATGAGGTCCTCGGCACCAGAGAAGAGGAGGATGGGGGCCTCCTTGAGGATCTCTGGCAGCAGCGCAATCGACGCGGTCGACGCCCCGGCGCGGAATGTGGAGCCGACGGCGCCATTGCACTCGGTCCAGCCGGTAACCTTATTGGAGTTGATGTTCAGAGCCTGAACGACGTCGGGCTTGCGCAGGTATGGCTTGACGTTGACCAGATCCGGGGGCCAGTTCATGCCGCAGCTCGGGTATGTGTCGGTCAGGCGTACATCGTACATGTTCGTGCAATGCTTTTGGCCGTCCGCCTCGACCTTGGCGGTGAACTTGAGCATATCCTGAAGCACCGACTCGCAGTGGAGCGCGTCAACCATGTGCGGCGATGTCCCGATGTCCTTCATACATATTTGTTGCTGCATTTCCAGCTTCTGCGCAATGTCGGAGCCCTTCTCGACCAGCTTCTTCTCGTAGGCGAACTCGAGATATGCCGGGTACTGGTCTTTGGGAGAGATCCATCCATTGCCAATCAGGAGGCCCTTTAGGTTCCATTTCTCATCCGGCTTCTTGTTCTTGTTCCGATCGATGATGTGCTTTGCGATGTATGGGATATGCTGTCCAGCGTATGATTCTCCAGCGAAGTAGAGCTGAGGGCGCAGAGATAAGACGTTAGCAAATAGAGCCGTATAACCGCAGAGACTTGACGGGCGAGGACGGAAAAGGGTGCCAGCAGCCTTCGACGTACATCGTCGTTCTGGTACTCCGGAAACAGCGCGAACCACTTCTCGAGGAACTGGACGAACTGATCGGCCATCTGGTTCAGCTCCGTCACATAGCTATCCGTGTTGACGTAGCTGAAGCCGGTGCCGACGGGGTTGTCGACAAACATGACGTTGGCGAACTCGGTCCATGAGCCTTCATTGTATGCCAGCGTATTTTCGTCTTTGACCCGGTAGGGGCCGACCTCCATCAAGGCGCCGTCCATGGAACTGCAGCCCGGGCCACCATTAAGCCAAATGACTGTCCGCTGCTTATTGGCGATGTGCTTGTTCTGGTAGTGCCAGAAAAATAAATTGCCGTTGTGTTCGGGCGTGATCTCGATATGACTGTGAGGAAAAGCGCTCGCGTGTCAGCAAGCCAACCAGACTTGAGTCCTAACCATCATGACTCCTCGGACCGATCGGGTAGCCGGTTCCTCATCTCAACCGGTAGGAGCGTCGATTGCGGTAGTTCTCACCCTGCGTGCATCTTGAGGAGCGGTCCCGGGGGCGCGCCGGGTAGTGACTTGACAAAATAGTCGCTCGCGGAGGCCGCGCTGACGGCCGCGCTCCACGAGAGGCTGAGGAGCGCCAGCGCGGCCGGCCGACGCATCTCGGTCAATATTGATGAAATAAACATGGTCGCTCGCAGAAGGGAACGTCCGGGAAGGTTGTTGGTGTTCTCCCCCGGCGGGAGAAGACGGGGATTCGAGGGTGGGCGGCGGTTGCCCCCAGCGCGGCGGAAGGGACGGCAAGGCGAGGCGGAGGACTCAAGAAACGGACGCGCTTGTGTCGCCCAGGTGTCAATCATGGACACCTTTCAGAACATGAGGTTGGCGGACAAAGAGAAGTCCGGACAGAGGTGGCCTCTGAAGCGAGGAAGACGGAGAGGGAGTAAGGGGCTCTGTTTCCAAACGGGGAGCCCCGGTGCAGCGGTATCTGATCAACAGTCGTGGGTTTTGGATCCCAGACCCGACGCTGATTCAAGGCCAAGGTGTCCTCGATTTGCGGTTATGCTTGAAATCGATGCCGCAGTCAAAAGGGTCTGGGCAGCTCGAACGAACCCACGCTTGCGACAGGCTCCACTGCCAGCCTAATTCTCGACTATTCCGTATTAGGCAGGGGCCGGGGGCTCGGTTGCTGTGCGGCGCGGCTGCAGGGTCTCGATTCCAGTGCTGGTGTGGCTGAAGGCGGCAGCAAGGTCCTTGTTCTGCGCGTGCTTACTCCAGCGGGGTTGGAGCGTTGCTGCTAAATTTGGCCCGATTGAGACCAATTCTGCGATGGACGACGGGGGCTGTGGCTGGCGGTTGCGACTGAATCCGAGTGCCGAATGCCAATGTTTGGCCTGCTGAGGCTGACGGGTTTCGACCTCGCCGCTGCGCCGCAGCAAGTGCGAACCGCGCTTCTTGTTCTCTGATCGGCATTCTATTTCCCATAACGTGATTTCTCGTGGGCGGTTACATCGTTTTCATGTTCCGTCCCATTGCACGCCACCAATATCGCGGCAATCTGTTTGGAAGTGCCAAGGACCTCCGCGTCTCAACCAGCATGCAGGGGGTCGCGAAGTCAAGACGCGCTGTCCTCCACAAAACGGGCAGCCACACGCGGTTGGACCTGTTCATGGCTGTTGACTCCAGGTCACCAGCCACAACTTTGTCTGGTGGGGTTCACCACCTTGTTTCGGCCAGTGCTATTCTCAGGTCCAGGGCAGAGGCGAATAAGGGCAAAAATTATTCTTAGTCCAAATCTGGCGTCTGAGACTCTGGTGCTAGCTTGACGTGCCAGCTGCCAAAACAGATCTGGACAACACCACAAAGATGGCCTCCTCGGCAAAAACCTACATTGTCGAGCACCTGGATCCGGAGCTTGGCCCATGGTCGGAGCTGGAGTACATCGCCATCGCCGAAGAGACGCAGCGTGCCGGCGGCAGCTTCTTGCTGTCATCGCTACCCCCTGCTTTCTCCCCTCCGGGGACCCTTCAGGCTATGCCAGCCTTCAAGGCTGAGAACCGCGGGGTTGAGGAGCTCTACGCACAGGACAAGACGCGAGTGTGTCTTCTCGACCCCTCTGCGGCCAAGGACCTGAGCCCGGATGACGGCGATAAATTCGACGTGTTTCTTTTCGGCGGCATTTTGGGTATGTTGCCCAAAATGCCATGCGGCCTATCAAGACAAGGCTGGGAGATGATGGACGCTGACTTTCGCAGGTGATGATCCTCCCAGGGGTATGGCGTCCTTGCCCCTCTTCAAGCGACGCTGAGGCCCCGTCCTCGCGTATTAGCGATAATGAGCCCCAGTGGACCTGACGCTTCGACTGTAGATAGGACGTCTGAGCTGCGAAAGAAGGGCTTCGAGGGCAGAAGGCTTGGGTCGAAGCAGATGACGACGGACACGGCAGTTCGTGTGACCAGGATGGTCGTCGAGGAGAAGCGTAAGACCCTGAAGCCAGAGCAAGTTCTTTTTGCAACATACATGAGGAACACGGCCAACTGACGGCGAGCTGCCTGCGCGTGTTGCTTTGATGGATCAAGTGCCCCTCGAAGACATCCCTTATCTCGACTTCCCCGAGTTGAAGTTCAACGAGCACGAGAGCACCGAGATGCCATTCCGTTACGTCAAAGGTGATGATGGAAAGCCAGTCATGCCGAAGGTAGTCTAATTCTCTTTTCAACATTGTCATACGAATTATTTATGTTCAAGTTAGCACGAAACTAACCCGCATGACAGGGAATGGTCGAGCTCATCAGCAAGGATGCCGACAAGGCAATCGACGACCTGTTCTGATTGTCCTTTATACTGGAAAAGCTGTCTTGTTCGTGGGTATAGGCGCTGGCACAGGTATCGGGAAACATTGGACGAACTGCTGGACTTGGAACGGCTGCCCCGGCGCCGACGGGTGTTCGGACGTCGGGCAGCCAGAGGGGCATGGCAGTGCTAGTGCTTATCTTATCACCCTCTGTGAGCCTGCGGCCTCAAGGTTCCCCGGCATACCTAATTCGCCCCGCAGTCCCAGACGATCCCAAAAACTCGTGACAGCTTCATTTGCGACTTCTACGACTTTTACTTCGCATTTCAAGGAGCTTCATTTTAGGCAGCTCATGAAAACATGCCAAGCTCCGGTAATGGACGCCCACCGCGTCTTCAGCTCAATCCGCCCCTCCTGAACTCAGCTACACCATGGGCTACAAGTCTGAAGGATCTCCAGAAACTTTACAACTGTCCCCACACCGGGGCCGTAACTACGAGAACCTCCCTCATTCAAGGGTTTGATCATAATCCCGAGGTGCATCAGTATGCGCTGTATGACACGGTCGCCGTGTCAGCCGCCCTCCCAAGAGGCACCAGCAACGCGAGCTTCAACTCGCTAGGCTACAGCCCGCACACGCTCGCAGAATACCTGGCGTGGATCAAAACGACGGTGTCGACGGCACCCACCCCACGGCCGGGAAAGGCCTTCGTAGTCTCCGTCACCGGGACGCCGCGAGAGGTGGCCGAGTGCTACCGGATGGTGGCCGCCGCGCAGCGGGACATCGCGGCGCCGCTCGCCGTGGAGCTGAACCTGTCGTGCCCCAACATCCCCGACAAGCCGCCTCCGGCGTACGACGGGCCGTCCATCCTGGAGTACGTCGAGTGGATCTCGGAGCCGCGGCAGCAGGAGATGCCGCGGATCGCGCTGGGGATCAAGACGCCGCCCTACACGCACTCGACGCAGTACACCACGCTTATCACCGCGCTTATCGCGAGCGCCAGCCGGTCGCCGGACGGGATCTGCCCTGTGAGCTTCATCACGGCGACGAACACGCTCGGCTCGTGCCTGATGCTGTCTTCGGCCGGGAGCAATGGCGGTGGTGGGCAAAATTACCAACATCAGCACCAGACGCCCGTGCTGCCGCTCAGCGGGATCGGCGGCATGGCGGGCACGCCGCTGCACCCGCTGTCGCTGGGCAACGTGGCCACGATCCGACGGATGCTGGACGAGCACCCGGACATGCTCGGCCACGTGCAGGTCGTGGGCGTGGGGGGCGTCTGCGACTCTGGCGGCTACAGGCGCATGAGGTCCGTCGGCGCCGACGCGGTCGCTGTCGGGACGGGGCTGGGGGTTAAGGGGGTCAGGGTCTTTGAGGAGATCGCTAGGGACTTGGAGGGCGCCTGGTGAGAGGCCAGAAGGCCCAGCGTACCTCTGTTTCGTTGTACCACGGGCTTTTTTCCTTGCTCGGGTACGCTTTTCCCTCGCATGACGGTTCTCCCTTTGTCGTCACCCAGCTCGATGATTCGATGGCCCCCGCGTGATGAGTTTGGTCACTCCAGGCAAAACGGCCCTCTCGGGTCTGTGTTCCGGGGCGACCGATTCTTGTTGAGCTCGCTTGCGCTCAGGGGGCCACATTTTCCCATGTCGCAAGTCGTGGTCACATGTGGTTGGGGCCATTGGGCGGCGGTGCGCGCCACGCGTGCGCAAGCGTCCCCCTCCCCGGCTCATTACGTCCGATGATGCATCGCAGGAAGGGACGCCAGCACCTCTTTTAAGCGAACCATGATACGGCTACGCGATCGCCCGGTTACTGTATCGTGCCCAACCGGAGCCTCCCTCCCCTCCCCTCCCTGTGAGCTGGCGGCTTCGATACCAAACAAGTGCCTGTTCTGGTGTGATTTTTTTTTTCTTGTCCTGTTCGGATGGAGGGTTTCACCCAGCTTAGGTGTTGCCGACGAGAAAGCCGCGCGCACGAGCCGGACCGTGTTCAGGTTCCAGGTCCAAGAAAGCCACTTCGGATAGCTCCGGTTTCTGGAAACGGACAGTTACTTCCGACGGCTATCAAGCCGACTGGACGCGTGAGGGCATGGATGTTTTCTCGTTTACGTTTCGAATTATGCGTCCAGGGCTTGTTTCCTTTGCCGCCAGCCATTTTTCTCTTCTCCTTTTTCTCTCTCTTCGGTCATCCCGCTCGTCTGGAAAGGGGCAACATCATCTGTTTCTGACTGCTGTTTTCTTTGCACTGCCTTCCATCCCTCTCACGATGCTGAGGTGGTGGCGAGCGATGCCCCATGAAACCAGGGTGGTGGAGGGACGCTTGTAAGTATGCTTCGGTACACATGATCTTCTTGGTTTTGCTTGAGCCACGTTGATTCGGGCCCATGGTGTGCTGTTTGTGTGGCAGAGTGCGGGAGCTAGGAGTAATCGTCAACTGTCCGAACGCAGTACCGTAATCTTTCCACCAATCTCTAACTGTTGAAGCAGAGAACGAAGTAGAAGAAGGAATGTTTCAAACACAAGGAGCGCCTCGCCGTCTCGGCCGGTTCAGTCGTTAGCCAGGAAATACGCCTGCAACGTAGCACGCCAATAAGGGCACGGGCATGCCATTATGGATG